>ML290829.1:0-12670 GCA_005239495.1 Nicotiana undulata | reverse complement strand
TTGAGACACACCCCCCCCCCCCCCCCCCCCCCCAAAAGGGAAAAATGAAAATAAAAAGGAAAAGGAAAAGAAAGAAGGCCAAGAATTAGAGTTTCAGTTCAGTTTCCATTCTGCCAAGCCAGGCCCCTGACTAGGACTTCTACACCATGTTTAACATTGAATTTGTTCATGCCCCTCTAGAAGAATCTAATATTCAGTCAAAAAGATTCCGCAGTCACACATCAGATACCGTTCAATGACCACTGGATCCGCAGAAGTGGAAAGTACAAAATTCAAGTGAAGAGGCAAGTGTCTCCGATCACATGTCACAAAGAAAGTACTGTGCTGGAATGATGAGGTTTAAAGATTCAGAGTTCCCCAATATCCCAAACAGTCACAAAAGTACATTTGCCAAAGTAATCGGGAATGGAAAGTCAACCTACCACATATATAAAAGCACTGCAGGTGTTAGCTTGTTAACAGAATGAAATCATAGAATGATCTCATGCATGATTTATTTCTTGAGATCCTATGGATGAAAGGTATAAAAAGAAAAGTAAATGTGCAGCAAGGTGTAGGATAGATTACAGATGAGTGAAAAAGAAGCTTATAAAAGAAACATAAGGATTCTCGCGAGGAGATAGAACAAAGAGAAACCCAGGAGAGATTTAAATAAAAAAGGAAATACAATGAATGAGAGAGAGAAGATATAACACTAGGTTTATTCCTAAAAGTATGCAAGTTAGAAGTCTTTTTGAAGTAGGAAAGGTTTATTCCTACAAGCATTCAAGTTAGAAGTCTTTTTGCAGTAGAAACTATCTTAAGATTCTAAAAATACCATTTTTCCCATCCATTAGCAAGAGTTCATCCACCTATTGAAAATTCCAATCAAGTAGCTGCAAAATGCAATTCTGATCTTATGCAGTGTTGTCAAAGGCTCACTTATGGCGAGCATAAGCCCTAAAGCTCGATGCAAAACAGGCTGAGCAATTCGCTTCGCTTAGCAGGCGCTTTGGAGCTGTCATCGGGGCATGAAGGCATACATCTCATCATAGTGCGTTATCCTGATGAAGATGAAGTGACACCAAACAATAAATATCACTTAAACGTAAAATTTTTGAGTTTCTTTGTCAATATCATTGCTAATTATATGCTAATTATTCTCATAAATTTTTTTCAGAAGTAATGGATAAATTTTTGTATTTTTTTTATTAGTGTCTTTCTTCATTAAGACTCGTGTTTTATTTGTGCTTTGCGCTAAAAACTCCAAAAGAGCTTATCGCCCTTTTTGCACTTTTCATCTATAATAACATTGATCTTATGGGTGTGCTATCAAGAGGATCTAGGTGAGAATCCTTAGAGTTCATCTGCGGCTTATTTCAATCTTCTTATTTCTTTGGGTTATTTGATGGTACCAGTGACCAGTCAGTGCGATCTTCAACCAATCCATCAAGTACTTGCTACCTCCTACCAACAAAAGTACCGGGTAACCTTCACCAACACTTAAGATTCGATCCTTGGTTTCCAAAGTTGTCACTCCACCTTTTCCCAGAATTTTCATATGTTAGCCATCGTGAGAAAGACCCTTCAATCTATCTTTTCGTAGGGGATACCGGCAGAAGAAACTTTACCATGTAAAAATGGCCAAAGTAGTAACTAGTTCAAGTTCAAGATCAAGAAAGAGAAAGACATACCAAATTGATGTTGCTCCAAAAATCTACTGCATCGAAGCATTTGTATTGCATAGATTATTCAGTTGAAGGGAAGCATTGGAACAACGGTAAAGTTGTTTTTATGTGAACTATAGGTCAAGGGTTAGAACTGTGGAAGCATCTACTAATGCTTACATTAGGGTAGGTTGTCTATATCACACCTCTATAATTGCGGCGCTTTCCCGGACCCTGCGTGAGTGCGGGATGCTTTGTGCACTGGGCTGCCCTTTAGACTGTTTAGTTAAAGAAATATTCCCATAGAGAAACAGTCCTTCCGGAAGTAAATTGGCAGGAATACAGAAGACAGTAAATCCCTAACTCAAATTTCATAAATCAATTTAGTATCACCACAAAAATCTTGAAGCATCTCTTTTCACTTTGAAGGCATGAAATTACAGAAAATAAAAAACACTACTACAACGAGATAACAATACTGCTACAAGAAGGCGATGATGTAAATCTAATAGAGGCTCAACTGGAGTGGATGTATCTGTTGACCATCAACAGATCACAATTAGAGTTTCTTCTCCACCTCCTGAATTTGATTAAGGAAAATTCAAGTCATCATAACACAAGGGCAAACTGAAGCCAATATACTGGAAATCCAGTGTAAAGTTCGAGAGGACAGGAAGCTCGCACGAGTTTACAGAATCCTTGGTCCCAGATGATTTTTAACCTTTTTAATCCTCAAACACAGAACTGATTGCCGGTGCTGCTGAAAGTCCATCCTATTTCGCAGCATGATGAGCCCATTTAAGGCACCAGGAGAGCTCCACTAGAGGTGTGCAATATGAAACTTAAGGTCCACCATCTCAGAAGCAATTTAGAAGGTTAAAAGAAATGAACATTGTTATTTCACTAAAATAAGCACAAAGAGATACAACAACCTACGACATTGTGTGCCAAGTAAATCACTTGCACAAAAAAAGGTCTCCTGACAAATCAATCTCCTAGAAATGAGTAGAAGCTAATCCTTGCATATCCCTTCACTACATGCTTAGATCTGCCTGTTTCTATGGTCTTCCTCCACCTCTAGTATTGTGATAACTGATGGTACAACTAGAAGGGGAAAAGAGAAGACAGAACAACGAACAAAGGAAAATATCTGCTTCAAACGAGAGAATGAATTAGCCAAATAAAGAAATAACAGCCAAATTTCGCTGGAAAGGAAGTTAATAAATTCCATACCACATAGGAGAATGCCAAGTTGTTGATGGGATTAAATAAAATGCACAAGTGCATGGTTACATCATAAATTGTATTATAGCTGAACTGACCAGGAAAGGAACCAAACTCATCCTGGTGATTATGCTCTGGATTTTTTCACCTCTACAGCAGCACTTCCCAACAAAAGAGATCAGTTAGCCCCAAAATAGAGCTTTTTCTCTTCGGATGGGAAAATTATTCCACTTCCGACAATTTATCTACTGCGAGTTATCATTCAATATAATTATGAGACTTGGTCTCAACATTTATCTAAGGGCAACATTTTAGGGTGAAATTAGTCCTGGCTGAGCCAAGTTGAACCTGTGTTCCGTGGATTCTTCATCTCACCTCCTTAGACGAATGTCAGGAAGGATGTAACATTGGAATTGGTACACTGTTATGATCCTTGAAATTTGAAATCACACTAAAAATGTGTAGAATATTGAAGATATATGTGATGGAGGACACCGTACATATCTGAGTGCATGTATCATAGAGTTGGCTATCCCACACAAAATCTAAGTAAGTGGCAAGCTTGAATTTAGCTCTAACTGCCTCAGTTTTTAATCTTGGCGCTGCCGCGCTGGAGCACAACTACATGTGCAAAATTTCTTGATGGTGGAGGTTGATGGTAGAGGCCGAACATGGAAATTTTTTGACAATCAGATCGCATAAAATAGAGATGAAGCAAGGGACTCAGAACTTTCTTCAGAAAACTACTCATACCTAATACTTCCACATACAGATATTGGATAACTAACCACTCTTAAGATTGACGTACTCATACCTAATTATCGTATTGACGTACTCATACCTAATTATCGTATTGACGTATTCAGATGTCACTCTAAAGAAACTTGACTGCCCTGAAGCCATGGTTTTCAAAGCCAACTAATATTGAGAAAAGTTCAGCGTTTCCTCTTTTCGGTTTATAAAAGGCTAAATAACAGTAATAGATGATATTCTGCATATGCCCTACGTCAAAACCGAACCTAGCTTTACAATTTCAAAGCAGAAAATTTTACTTATGATGGACAAAACAATACACACAACCCAAAAACTTCCGTGAATACAACCGAATCACGAAGTTAGGAACAGGCAAAACTCCTAAACCTCTAAAACAACTTGCAAAAGTAGGAAAACCTCAAAATCAAGAAAACCCCATCTCCCATTTGACCCGAATTGAGATAGCAATTGGAGCACGAAAATCTAAAAAACAAGACTAGACAGCCCAGAAATCCCTGCAGATAACCTTTTTGTCGGAACCAAAATTTTCAAAATGGCAGAACTACTTAACCACAGCCCAGGGCTCTGTTCTAGTGGCAAGAGCGTAGGGCGCGATGTGTGGGTTAGGCACACATCATCAGTTCGAACCCTTCCACAGGCAAAAGCCTGATATTAAAGTGAAGAAGAGTAGAGGAGCAGGTTCATCATCTGTCAACTTCCAATTGTGCGCACCAATGGCCTTCGGGGATTTCCCGTATCCGGAAAAAATTACTGAACCACACAAAATCAAACAATAACCCAGACACCCATTTCAGAACTATTGCAAAATTCAAAGCTAACGCCATAAACAGAACTACGAAACAATTGGAACTTAAAGAAAACAAAACCATCACATACAATACCATCAAAACCTATTTCAAAACAATTGCAAAATTAAAAGCCGAAAAATCAACAAACACTAAAAAGCACAACATAAGCACACAAAATTTACCAAAACCCTTTTCAGAATAAAAGGGAAATCTGAGGCTAAGCAAACAAAAATTAACAAAAACATTGAAACCTGAAGAAAACATCAAGAACACAAAGTGCCACACAAGATTAGACAAAACCCTTTTCATAATAAGAGTAAATTTCAAGGCTAAACAAACACAAAAAAGAAAATTAACAAAAATAAGACAAAACTTGAAAAATTATAAAGAAAAGGAAAAAAATACAAAGCATACCGTCTTCTTCCAACCAGCTGGAGCAGGAAGCTCAAGGGACACAACTTCATTCTTGCTCGCCATATTTTTTCTGTGTGTTTTTCCCACCTAACTCAATTTTCACAGAACGAACGCTATTTAAACCAACTAACTTATTTAACACTTCTAAAAGAAAAAAAGGAAAAAAGTAAATAAAAATAAATTATTTTTATATATATGTACTATACCTTTTTTGTCTTGAATGAAGTTTGGATTTGGGGAAATCTCGTTTTTTTTTTTTTACGGTAAAGTAAGATTGAGATGTATTTTGTGCAAAAAATCGACAAAGTTATAGATTTCTCTTTTTCTTTTTCTTCTTTTTGCGCACATAAATAAAGGGTTTAGATCAGTTGTTGACGCACATGATGAGGACACGTATCAATTTGGATGATTACTTTTATGCAAATTTTGAAAATTGAAATGGATATTCCTTTGTTTTGCCCTAATTTGCTTAATTTCAGTGACGGTGCGGACACTGGCGGTTAACGGGCTTTCGCCCATTTCGGGTTGCAGAGATAAAAGGACAATAAAGAAAAGTCGAAAGAGCCAATTTTTTGTTTTCTTTTTTTGACTCATTAATAGTTTGTCTTGGATCTTGACATAAATTGTACTTTGAACCACTTCCAAATTTACGCATAATTTACAAAACATATAAATTCCTTTTATCTCAATGCACCATTCAAAATCCAACTAGTTGTGATAACACCTAACTCAATTCGCTAGATAAGTCAACTAACGATAAACCAGTTCAAATGATGATTATTAAGAGAATAAGTGATAATACAACTGAACTATTACACAAAGAATTTCCCAAGCACTGGTAGTATAAATCATGAGTGTCTAAGATTTAGATTTCTTTACAAAACTGAATTGAAATAATTACAACATCTGTCTGAAATGTAAAAGAACAAATTTCGAATCTAATGTTATCAAAGACAAATGATAGCCATAACTGGAACGCAGGTACATCTTCAAATCCAGCTCCCGTCATGCGCAACAATATCAGCATCCAACATCTGCACGCAAGGTGCAGAGTTATTATGAGTACAACCGACCCTATGTACTCAATAAGTAACAAACCTAACATAAGGGTGAAAGTAGTGACGAGATGGGGCAAGAGTCAGAGTTCGACTCCAATAACCAGCAAGAGTTCATAACAATCATAATAACAATAGTGCTAGAATATAGCCCAGAGGTATGATGCTCAACTCATTCACATTTACGGAAAATAAGCGTGTTTTTCAAATAAACCAGTAAAACCCAAATCTTTTACCGAAAGCACCAAAATATAAATAAGTTTGTAAAACCGTGATTTTCTTTCCAAAACCTTTCAACAGGTAAATGTTTCATTATCAAACGGTATGAGTAAAGTACACATTTATGTCTGCCTGTCAATGTGTATGAGAAGCCATGATTGACGTGATACCGTACATCATGAAAAAAAATGCATTTCTATGCATGTATATCAAGTGTGCATATCGAGTGCAATACAACATAGTAAACAACCATACGTATACTTTCAAAGTATCAATCCACTCAGTCCTCTCAGTCACTCAATCCTCCCAATCACTCAATCCTCACAGTCGTTCAGTCCTTAAAGTCACTCAATCCTCCTAGTCTCTCAGCACTCGCGCTCGGTACTCGCACTCGTACTCAATAGGTACCTACTTCCACTGTGGATGTGCAGACTCCGAAGAGGAAATTCTAGTCCAAGCGCTATAATAAGTCAATCATGGCATGAATCAAATAAACATGATGCGGCGTGCAGCCCGATCCCATAAATATCCTCATAATCAATCCCTCGGCCTCACTCAGCCATCAATCTCTCCAGTCTCTCAGGCTCACAAGAATCATGATAATAAGCCCAAAAAAATGATGATATAATGTATAAGTAAATGACAACGGAGACTGAGTTATGATATGAAATTAATAGTTGTGACTAAGTGCGTGATTTCTCATTAAGAAAATAATTCAACATGTAATGTGACCTCTGTGCGTCCTAACAATATCAATATATAGCCTAAGCATGATTTCTAACATGACTTGCAGTTCAATTTCTCTAACACATGGGGAATATACAGATAACAACAAGATTATCAACTATCCACTTCCATGGAATTAACTAAATCACAAGTCACATGGTACACGCCCACACGCTCGTCACCTAGCATGCGCGGCACCTCAACACCAATCATATAGCACGTAATTCGGGGTTTTATACCCTCAACACCAAGTTTAGAAGCATTACATGCCTAGAACAAGCAAATCTGGTACAGAGCAAGCCAAAGTGATGCTTCAAAATGCCATCCTCTGCGTACCGACCTCTGAACGGCTCAAAACTAGCCAAAAGCAACTCAAATACATCAAATAATGCCTAAGGGAACGATTTCAAATGATAAAGGCTGAATCCTTAATTCAAAATCCCAAAATCGACCAAAAAGTCAAACCCGGGCCCGCGCTTCAGAATCCGACGAAACATATAAAATCTGACAACTCATTCACTTACGAGTCCAACCATCCGAGTTTCCCTCAAATCCGATTCCGAATCGATGTTCAGAACTCAAAAACTCACTCTATGGAGCTTTTGGCTAAAAACTTCCAACTTCTCTTTACAATTCATAATCCAATGCCAAAATCGAAGATAGATTTATGAAATACGATCAAAAGCGAATAGAGAACACTTACCCCAATCCACCTGGTGAAAATAACTTCAAAAATCGCCTCAATCCGAGCCACAAATCTCAAATTATGATAAAAGAACCAAAACCTCGATTTATAGGTTCTGTCCACCGATTTGCGCATTTGGGAACCAAATTTCCGCTTCTGCGGAGACACGCATATGACCTAATCTTCTCTTCTGCAAACAAACCGAAATCAGCAGCCATCGTTTATGCGGAACATCACTTCACACCTGCGCGCCTGCCGGTGCGACTCAGCCATCACACTTGCGCCCTACCTCGCCCCTGCGACCTAAGGCACCACTTCCGCGCTTCCGCAGGTACGTCCCATTTCTCGCATCTACGGAGCCCTGCTCCCAGTTCCACTTCTACTCTTACGACTCTTTTGCCGCTTTTTTGGCTCAGCACCTGCGCCCATAACTATGCAAGTACGGTCACACCAGAACCAGCAGCCTTAGCAAATTGGCAACAAACGACAAAAATAATCTGAACCTCGTCTGAAGCTCCCCTGAGCCCCTCGGGACCCCGTCTAAATATACTAACAAGTCCCATGACATGACACAAATCTACTCCATGCATCAAATCACGCATAACAACATCGAAACGGCAAATCGCACCTCAATTCGAACTCAAATGAACTTAGAACTTTCAATTTCCAAAACTCGCGCCGAAACATATCAACTCAACCCGGAATGAACTCAAATTTTGCAAATTAGTCCCAAATGACATAACAAATCTATTTCGATTCTCGGAACCTCAATATGAATCTAATATCCTCAAAGTCAACTCTTAGTCAAACTTATGAACTTTCAATCCTTTAAATTCCAACGTTCGCCAATTAGCGTTGAAACCTTTTAGAAGTATCCAAATGCAAATCCGGGCATACGCCCAAGTCCAAAATTACCATCCAGCCCTAAAAGAACCATCAAAACTTTGTTCCGGGTTAAATTTTACAAAAGTCAAACTCTGTCAACTCTTCCCACTCTAAAGCTTCAAAATCGTGAAATTCATTCAGGCCGTGATGGCGCCTATCGTGAACTAGGCTAGTCAACCATCACATAACTACACACTTAGTTTAATCAAATATCGCAATATCATTTAATATCAGCATAGCAAGTGTGAAAATTTCCTAAGTCTTTAAACAAATATAAATTAATCCATTGTCTAAACAATTCCCCCAAGACTAGAGTCAACATGGTCACGAGCATCTAAGAAATAAAACTAACTCTGCTAATGTCATAAACAATGTCTAGGAATCAAATGCTAATATTGATAAGGAAGGGGAATGAAGAATCTACGGACGCTGGTCAGCTACCTCGAAATCCCGTAAATGCTGCTGATAACGAGCGAATATGGCTACTGCTCCGCACTAGTACCTGGATCTGTACACAGAGGTACAGGGAGTAATGATGAGTACGCCAACTCAGTAGTAATGAAAATAAATCACAGCATGAAGAATAAGAAGCACACAACATAATTACACCAATCCACAAAACAGTAAAATACCACGATTCAAATAAGTGTATATAAGTTCAAACCAGTTTCCGTAAAATTCTTTAAAACAAGTATATTTTCCAGTATTTCTCGGTAAAACTCTCAAAATATCAGTTTGAAAGATGAACGAATCATAATCAAAACTCAGTAAAATATCATTATAAAACTGCCCATCGGGCCAATTCATCTCTCATAATCAATCTCTCAGCACCTCACCATCTCTCAGTAACAGTCACTCAGCACCTCACAGTCACTCAGCATCAGCCCCTCGGTCAACCTCATTGTCACTCATGCCTCCCAATCACTCATCACTCGGCACTCGGCACTCGCACTCAGTAGGTACCTGCGCTCACTGGGGGTGTTTACAGACTCCGGAGGGGCTCCTTCAGCCCAAGCGCTATAAATAAGCCAAATCATGACATCAATCACTCTCAGGAACTCGGCATCTCTCATATCATAACATCCTCACAATATAGGCTCTTAGCCTCACTCAGTCAGACACTCTCAATATGTCACTCGGGCCACAAATATACCGGGTTCTCGACCCAAAAAAAGTATTTCATTTTCAAGAAATAATATCAACATACTCTAACTGTCAAAACAATTATCAAGAAGGACTGAGTGAAAAATCATAACATATCAAGTGAGGAATATTAGTAAAATAGCCCTCAAAGGGTTAAACAAATCGGCACTAGGCTCCAAACATGGCTTATAGCCCAAATATATCAATACTATTAAGCATATGCTTTAAAAGCGATTTCGCAACTCAATAGTCACCTAAAAAGGAATATATTTCCAAATTCCCAATTTGTGCACTCCAAAATCGTGAAAGGATGCAAAGTCCGGGGTTTCATACCCTCATGACAGGATTTAAAGACATTACTTACCTCGAACTAGCCCGGAAAGCTACTCTGCAACATGCTTGCCTCTCGAATCAACTTCCGAGTGCTCCAAATCTACCAAGTTCAGATTTTTATCATCAAATTATGCTAAAGGAATGAATTCCGATTGAAAAATATCGATTTTAAGCACAAAACCCGAAATCAGTCAAAACCCGACCTCCGGGCCTGCGTCCCGGAACTCGACAAACTTTATACCAAAATGTTCTTCATCATCTCACGAGTGCGTACATATAAAGAACTCGAAAATCAGAGTTCGTTTGACCCCTCAAATCATCCCTAGAAGGTCTCGTAATCTCAATCCCTAACTCCGCCTTTTTCTACTGATTTTCATGAATTAAACACTGATATTTTGTTCCTTAATCACAAGTAATCGAGTTTTAGGGTCAAAAATCCTTACCTCAATGAAGAACAATGATTTTCTCTCTTCAAAATTGCCTCAAAGTTCTTTTCCCGTTCAAAAATGGTGTAAAAGGGTTTAATGGTCGCGGAGGGTTTATTTAAATTCTGTTCACGTGTTTTACTGTTCACCCGAGTTACTGTTCATCCGAGTTACTATTTATGCTGCTGTGAAAAAATGCAGCAGCTTTTCTTCTAGTCTAAATTGATCCGTTAACTTTTCGAAATCCACCCGAGGCCCTAGGAAATCTCAACAAATATACCAACACGTCCCAAACATCATTCGAATATAGTCGAGCCTTCGAAACATCAAAACACCAAAATCACATCAAATTCAAGCCTATGAACTTTGAAATTTCTAAATTCCACCAACGACGCCGAAACTATCCAAAACAACTCCGATTGACCTGAAATTTTTCACACATATCCAAAATGACATTACGAACCTGTTCCAACTATCGGAATTTCATTCCGACCCCGATAGCCTATTTTCCACTGCCGACCGGAAATCGCCAAAAACTAACTTTCGCCAATTCAAGCCTAATTCTACACCGGACATCACAAAAATATTTCGGACACACTCCTAAGTCCCAAATCACCTAACGAAGCTATCCGAGCCATAAAATCTACATTTTGAGGTTGTTTACCAATAAGTCAACTCTAAGTTGACTTTTTCAACCATAAAGCTATTTTTAGAGACTAAGTGTCTCAATTCCTACTACAACCATTCCGAACCCGAGCCAACCAACTCCAACTCGTCCTAAACAGTATAACCAGTGCATGATAAGTCAATAACAATAATAAAGATGCAGATTCTACGGAATGATCGGTCGGGTCGTTACATTCTCCCTCACTTAAACACACGTTCGTCCTCGAACGTGCCTAGAACTGTTCCAAACACCACCAAAATTGTCGTGTAACCTACCATGCACATATTCAGAGATGATTCCACGTTACCCTGACCCATATAGGTCTGATAGCGCCACACAGATGAAATTTAGAAATCCAATCTTGACCCATAAACCTTAGAACTACATTTCACTTCTGAATCAATTTACAAGCTCAAAATCCCACAACTACAACTGAATAAGTCTGAGCACACTGTAACAAGTCATATCTGTAATCCAAGATGAAATACCATGATACACTGCATGACTCAAGCACTCATAGTGGTAACTCCTAATCACAATGGCCGCTCAAAACATCCCAAAACTGGTACATATCCTCTTATCAAGCAATGTCTCGCTCTAACAATCCCATATACTGCCGATGATGAAAGAAACACGTAGAAACCAACAACCATTCGTTCGATCAATATCAATAGCATCCAGATCCATAACTTGTGCAACTCGTGCCCCTAATAACAACATCCCAAGAGCTCAATTCATAAAATAGAAGATTCATACGAGAGGACTATCCTTCCATTAACAATTACTATCACAACATCATGCTAAAAACCTGGCACACACCGTAAAATAGGAACACACGAATCTGACACCAAGGAGCATACCTCTACATAACTCTGTTACAATGCGTGATCCCATCCAAATGTTGGTTCACACGAAATACTTCAAGCCATCTTTCTCAAAATCAATAACCATGCGAAATTCGACATCAAGTACTCAAAGTGCATTGCCATAACCACGGGGAAATCGGGCGATACCATGCACCCGAACTAGAAAGAACATCAACAATACTGTAACGACCCAGCCGGTCGTTTTGTGTGTTGGGACTCCGTTCCTGTGAATGACTCTTCCCATAGAGACTACTCATGCCGTATGACTTGTGTGGGCAGGTAGTTCGAGATTCAGAAGTGATTTGGCTAGTTCAGGAACACTTGGTTCCTGAAGGCTAGCCTATTTGGCTAATTTTGGTTCCGAGCAGCATTTTGAGCAAACGACCTCGGAATCGAGTTCTGACAGCTCCAGCAGCTCCGGATGATGATTTCGGACTAGGGAGTGTGTTCGCCTCGGGTTTATGATGACCTGGGAGTATTTCGGCACCTGAATTGGAATTCAGGATTTCATGTGATTTGGAATTCAGCCTGGAATTGGACCTCGTGATATCATGGTCCGAATGGAATTACGGAACTTGCAATAGTTTCGTATAGTCATTTATGACTTGTTNAGCCATTTGATTTTTCTTGAAATCCTAAGTTTGATCTAAGGGGTTTTGGAGAGTGATTCTTGGTTTGAATGATGTTTTTAGTGTTCTGGGAGCTCGAGCAAGTCCATCATGTGATTTGGGACTTGTTGGTATAAATTGTCGAGGGTTCGGGTGGGCCTAGGGGTCTCCCGGACCCCGATCGGGGTCAAAAACCAGCAAAACTCATAGCT
>ML290828.1:47139-112255 GCA_005239495.1 Nicotiana undulata | reverse complement strand
CACGCCACGTTACGTATTTTACGTAAGAGAAGAGAGAAAAATAACACGTGGGGTTTCACATCTCCAAACCATAAGTAAGCGATTTCTAACCAATTCCTTTCAATCTCTTACTATTTTTAAAAAGATTTCAACCTAGAATCTAGAATTTTCATGGTAAAATTTGGGATTTTTGGGTAGAACTTAGGAACTTCGGAATTTAGACCTCGAATTGAAGTCGGATTCCAAAACCAATTGTATATTCGGGCTAGGGAGAGAATGGGTAAACGAGATTTGGTTTGGACCTCGAGTTTAGACCAAGCGGGCCCGAGTCGATTTTTGCCTTTTGATAGGAAAACATAAGAAAACTATGATTTTTCATTAAAGTTAATGTCTTTAGCAATAATTAATGATACTGAACCAATTATGATTAGATTTGAGCGAGTTAGAGGCAAATTTTAAAGGAAAAGTTGTGCTTGTGCAGTGAATTGCTTGTGAGATCGAGGTAAGTGTTTGGTTTAACCTTGACTTGAGGGAATAGGAATCCCCAACTTAAATTCTATGTGAAATTGCATGTGTGTGGTGTATAGGTGAGGTGACAAGTATCTATGCACCACCAAATTATCTGTTAAACATGATCCTTCCCCGGTTCCAATTCATTATATTCCTGTCGTGATTATTTTTCATGATTTTGATGCCTCCATGTTTACTTGTTTTCGTCAACTTGTTGTTAAGTATTGTTTCAAGTATTTTGGAAGTGTTAGTTGTTCCCTGGCTTCATTGTGGTACATAAAAGATTGAGCTGGTTGATACTGTTTTACGATACATTCCGGTTGATTTCATTGTGAAATGATAATTGATGAAGTTTATGAATAGTACAACTTTCTGTTTACAATTGCTGAGCCATAAATATTGTGAAAGGCTTTGACCTAAATTGTGAAATCATTTATAAATAAAGTGATGTAATTGTCTGGTGGGAGGTGGTTGCACGCCGCAACAAGGAGTGATAAGGGTGGACATGTGGGATCGGGTTGCACGCCGCAATAGGAGAAATAAGAGTGATATATATAGGGAGGAGCAATAAGGTGGACATGTGGGAGTAGGTTGCGCGCCGCAACAAGGAGCAATAAGGGAGGATATTCATGTTTTATTAATTTTAAATATAAAGACTGGAATACTCATTGTTTTATTGTTGTCATTTCATATTCTGCACTTAAGGTTATTTTAAATTGAAACTTGGAAATTTTCGCGAGGATTGGTCATAGCTGATCTGGAAAAGTTAACAGAGTTGTTTTATTAATTGTTGCAAGTTACTGTTTATGTTGTTATTATTTCCTTCTTGCTTTATTATACATTTCACATGTTATATTATAAATGCCCCGCCGTAGCCTCGTCACTACTTCGTCGAGGTTAGGCTCGGCACTTACCAGTACATGTGGTCGGTTGTACTGATACTACACTCTGCACTTCTTGTGCAGATCTAGGTTCTGGTCAGAGTTGATTCTTTGAGCAGTAGTTGATCACCCGCACGGAGACACGAGGTAGATCTGCTGGCGTCTGCAGATTCTTGGAGTCTTCTCCTTATTAGCTATCTACTGTTTTATTTAATTCAAAACAGATACATATTTTCTTCCAGCCAAATACTTGTAGTATTCTTTAGTAGTTCGTGAATTGTGACTCCAGACCCTGGGTAGATATATATTTAGTATTAGTTCGTGGTTCGTTTCATTATATCGAATATTACTCCTTATTGCATGTATTGGAAGGTATTAGATTTCCTTTTTATTTTAAACTGTCCTATTGTGTTTAAGTAAACTTTTGAAAGAAAAGGTTAGTGAAGTTCTAACATTGGCTTGCCTAGCAAGTATGGTGTTAGGCGCCATCACGATTCCGATGGTTGGGAATTTGCGTCGTGGAGAGTTGAAACAAAATTTTACCAAAAGATTACCCGTTTCAAAAAAAAAAATTGGCATCCTCGGAAAAAGGACTGTGGTGAAAAATAAAGAAAACCAAGGATATCGCCACCAAAATAAAACATATCAAGAAGCTAATGAACATACTAATATAACAATTCACACGAAAAACAAAAACAAAATACCAATTCACCTTAAAACTAAAACAAACTAATTCATCATAGGAACACAAAAACAAAATACCAATTCACATGAAAACAAGCTAACATCTCATCCATAGTTATACAAGAAGCCACCCCAACTCGAATGTGTTGCAATGCCCCCAATGCATCTAAGCAATATAGAGTAAAATGGTGAAAGGTGCTCCCTGAATACTGCATCAAGTGCTCTCCTCATCGTCGGACTCCGTCACATCTTCTTCTCCTTCTTCCTCGGACCAACGGACTGGAGTACCATCATCCTCTTCCGGCTCTGTCGATGGTAGTGGATCTTGAGGCTTTAGAACTTTAAATAGCCCCTTCACACCCTTCCACATGCGGGTGAAGAATTTATCTCTCTTCTTCTCCCTTTTCTTCATCATAGAGTGTGCATTTGCCAGTCTAGCATGAGAAGAGGTCAAACCACCGTGTTCCATGGCCAAATCAGTATATGCCTTCTCCAGCTGCTTCAGGTGATTCCCCTGCTTCTTCTGATCATCAAGGTACTTTTGAAAGTCCTTCTTTGAAACTTATGTAGAGGGTCCCTCAGATGTTTCCCCAGGTCCCTGAGGAAGTTGAGATACTAGCTCGTGAGTCTGCCGCATTTCCTCGGAAAGCATAGCAAATGGTCCTCCTGTAGAAGATGAAGGCTGGCTAACTTGCTCGGTCTGAGAAGGCAATCCCAATTTCCTCTTTTTGCTCTTGACGACTCTGCCCTCTCCTCTTTTCTTTAAAGGATTGATAGGCTTTCCCGGCTCTATCTAGTTGTCCTCTGGAGCCTTCTCAAGCCCAGCAAGTTGGCAAATCTCAGTGATAAGGGATGGGAATTTCAATGATGGGTCGTTTAGATACCGATACTCCTTCAGTTCATTGATGAAGATCTCACCAACATTGAGCGGAATACCATCAAGAATGCATGCTACCATTTGGGCTCTCATTACAAGCACATTCCATATATTCGACACAGGAGAGACGCGACTGCATAGGATGGCCAGCCATATCTTAGCTTTAGCAGTGAACTCCTTGGATATGATTCCTTTCTTTTCCGCTGCCCAGGGAACATCCACACTCGGGCATAGTTTGGAGACCAACCAATCCCCTGAAACACAATCTTTTGCACGGAATGGGTCCATATCATGGTCAGAGAGGTGATAGATGTGGTTCACAACTTCTGCTCCGAAATGCACCATTTTGCCGCGAATCCTCATCCTTGGCTTTTTCAACCTGATGTCCGGGATATTTGCATATAACTCCCTCACCCATTGCTCAATGGATCTGCAAGGTTGAGGGGCGAAAGAGATCCAACACATATCTACAAGTCTCTGGTAGAACTCAGGAAGGCGTTCCACGATCTTATCCAACACTATCCCACTTTTTGGGAGCAACTTCTTTGAGATTAACTCGGCATAATACCGTTCCTGACTCTTGCGTGACAAGAATCGGTGCTGGTCATAATTTTTCTCAATCTCCAAAGGACTGTCTTGCGAGGATTCACTGGAGTTAGTACTCATTTTCAGTTTATGTACCTGCAAACAAAGCGTGGGAGTGAAAACGTGGTATGGCTATGAAATATGTTGCAAAATGATTCAAAGATGCCAAATAAATGATTGGACAGTTGAAACCATACTTAGATTTTTTTTTTCCAGATTTTCAATTCTGCAGGTGTCTGCTCTCTTATGTCACAATTGCGGCATTTTTCTTCGCAAATGCGAAGGCATCAAAATTCTCAGTGCTCGCAATTGCGAGAAATTCTTTGCAAATGCGAAGATGGTTAGGGCTGCCAGTTTTCGCAAATGCGACCACCTCTTCGCAAATTCAAAGATCGCAAATGCGAAGGGGCCATCGCAATTACGACCCATCGTCCCTAGCCCTAGTAGTCTTTAGACTCAAAAATTTCTTCCATGAAATTACACTTTTAAACACCCCAATAAATTTTTAGGCACTCAAATATACAATAAACATCACACACAACCATAAACTAAAGAAAATTTCAACGATTTGGCCAAGAATTTCATGTTAAGCACAAAAATTCACTCCTATTTTAATAAAATCATGGGTACTTAGATTTTCCCCAATTTCCATAACACTGGGCTTACACTCTCAACATACCTCACCCAGAAATGACAACACGAATTTGGTATTTTTCAACCAATGTGTGCACAGAAAATAGGAATTTATTTCAAATGCTAGGTTTTGAGAAAATAAATGAAGGAAGAAGAAGAAGAAGAAGATGATGATGAAATGATTTAATTTTCTTACCTTGATGCTTGCGATTAGGAGTGAAAATGGTGGAACTTGGCAGTTGGGAGAGTGAGGAAGATGAGGGTTTAGTGTCTTTTGAATAGCCCCAAACTTTCTAACTTATTTTCTAAGTGAAAAACAACTGCCCGTTTAACCCCCCTCTGATGTCGCATTTGCGACACCCTGTTCGCAATTGCGAACTTCCAAATTTATTTAATGGTCGCAAATGCGACCTTTTCCTCGATTTTGCGATGGACCAGTCTTCGCAAATGCGAACTCTAATTCCGAAATTTCAACTACTATTGGTTTTGCTCTCCGATCACTCCGACCTGCTAAATACAACTATGAAAATTCTAAAACTTGGCAGATTAGTCAAAAACAATATACTAAGCTATTCTTAGAAAGAAAAATTTAAAAAATGACTAAATCTTTTGAAAACTAATGGGTTGCCTCCACCAAGCGCTGCATTTAGCGTCATGGCATGACGCAACCACTTTTCTCGCCACTTGGATAATATGTATGGGGAACCTAACTTGGAATCAAGCTTGTGACAATGAGCGGCGGGGGTGGTAAGTTGATAATCAAGCCAAACTCTAATTTCTTCATTTTGCTTTTCTTGTCTTTCATGTGAGGAGTGTCCTTTTTCCTTGTTATTCTTTCAAATTTTAAATTGTATGGCTTTGCCTTTCCTCCTCGCAATCCCTCTTTGACTCGTGTAGTTCAATTTCCATATCACCACACAAGTCCAATATTGAATAAAATTTTTTTGGAATGTGACGTCAACCCTCCAAATTGCAATTCTTTCCGAATTTTGATATCCTCTATTTTCCCCGGACTAGAGTCAATCTCAACCATATTTTCAATTTCACTGGTTGACTCTAATTCCTCATTATTCTTGGCATCACTAATACTCATGGAGTCGGTTGGCGGATGTTCAATTCTTGATTCCTCAAAGTAAAGTTCACTTTCTCCCTCGGAGTGGACTCTTCTTGACCTTCTTCCACACTTTTAAATTGATAGGCATAATGAGACTCAATCGATGATTTCTAAATAACTACCTAATATTTTTCAAATAGTTGGGTAACATTTCCTCTTTATGATTTTTCCAAATATAAAGGAGTTACCCTTCAGTTCGAGTGCAGTGAAGAGGTCAGCCTGTTGAGGCAACTACTTGGGAGTTCGAGTCGGACATGCAGAGTAGATATCCCCACTTGTTTCCCAGTTCAGGTAATTTTCTATGTCCGTTCGAGGACGAACGTTTGTCTAAGAGGGGGAGATTGTGATGACCCAAAGGGTCATCTTATGAATTAAGACTCCATTCCAAGCTCATTAGCCTTAAAAGATAAATTTTATTTACCTCGATTTGCATGCGCAGTCCGGGCGTGAAACCAGAAAGCTTTTTATGTGAAAATATGAGAAATAATAATTTTTAGAGTTAAAAAAATTTGGTTTTAGTTGACTTTGGTAAACATTTTTAGTAAACAGACCAGGATATATGTTTCGACACTCCCGGGAGGTCCGCAGTAAAATATGGGACTTGGGCATATGCCCGGAATTGAATTTCGAGGTCCCTAGCTTTAGAAATCAATTTTTGAAGAAATCTTTTTGCTGGATTTTTAAGGAAATAAAAAAGTGAATCAATGTGTAAACTCGTTGATATCGGGACCGTATTTTGGTTCCAGAGCCCGGTACAAGGGTATTATGACATTTATATCATATCTCTGAAATTTGGTGAGAATCAAAGTTGGTTTGACGTGATCCAGACATCCGGTTAAGAAATAGTGAAATTGAAGTGTTCTTGAGAAAAATTATGAGTTTTGAGGTTGAATTCGTAGTTTTAAATGTTATTTTTATGATTTGATCGCATGAGCAAGTACGTATGATGTTTTTAGACTTGCGTGCATGTTTGGTTTGGAGCCCCGAGGGCTTGGGTGAGTTACGGATAGACCATAGGGTATTTAGACTTAGACAAATTTCATAGCTGGTGTGTGTCTAGGCCTATGATCTTGCATTTGCGAGATCAGGCTTAATGCGAAGTTAACATGCCTGGTAATTGCGATACATTTCATCACAAATGCGAACCAGGCCTGGGAAGGCCATCCTCGCAAATGCGAGATTTACTTCGCAAATGCGAAGACTGCCCAGCAAGGCCAGAAGTCGCAAATGCGACATTTAGGTCGCAAATGCGAAGGCAACAGAAATTTTGAAGGGTTCGCAATTTGCGAACCCCTGATCGCAGTTGCGATAACTGCAGCTTATTAAGTGGGATTTAAGACGGGATTTTCACCCATTTTTCAAAATTTTCAAACCCTAAACCTCCATAGACAATTTTTCAAAGACCCAAACTTCTCCAAACCAAAAGTAAGCGATTTCTAACCAATTCCTTTCAATATCTTACTACATTTAAGAAGATTTTAACCTAGAATCTAGAATTTTCATAGTAAAATTTGGGATTTTTGGGTAGAACTTTGGAACTTCGAAATTTAGACCTCAAATTGAAGTCGGATTCCAAAACCAATTGTATATCCGGGCTCGGGAGAGAATGGGTAAACGGGATTTGGTCTGAACCTCAAGTTTAGACCAAGCGGGCCCGGGTCAAATTTTGCCTTTTGATAGGAAAACATAGGAAAACTATGATTTTTCATTAAAGTTAATGTATTTAGCAATAATTAATGATACTGAACCAATTATGATTAGATTTGAACGGGTTAGAGTCAAATTTCAAAGGAAAAGTTGTGCTTGTGCAGTGAATTGCTTGTGAGATCGAGGTAAGTGTTTGGTTTAACCTTGACTTGAGCGAATAGGAATCCCCAACTAAAATGCTATGTGAAATTGCATGTGTGTGGTGTATAGGTGAGGTGACGAGTATCTATGCACCACCAAATTATCTGTTAAACATGATCCTTCCTTGGTTCCAATTCATTATATTCCTGACTTGATTGTTTTTCATGATTTTGATGCCTCTATGTCTACTTGTTTTCGTCAACTTGTTGTTAAGTATTGTTTCAAGTATTTTGGAAGTGCTAGTTGTTCCCTGGCTTCATTGTGGTACATAAAAGATTGAGCTGTTTGATAGTGTTTTATGATACATTCCGGTTGGTTTTATTGTGAAATGATAATTGATGAAGTTTATGAATAGTACAACTTTCTGTTTACATTTGTTGAGGCATAAATATTGTGAAAGGCTTTGACCTAAATTGTGAAATCATTTATAAATAAAGTGATGTGCTTTTCTGGTGGGAGCGGGTTGCACGCCGCAACAAGGAGTGATAAGGGTGGACAAGTAGGATCGGGTTGCACGCCGCAAAAGGAGAAATAAGGGTGATATATATATATCGATGAGCAATAAGGGTGGACAGGTGGGAGCGGGTTGCCCGCCGCAATAAGGAGAAATAAGGGAGGATATTCATGTTTTACTGATTTTAAATATAAAGACTGGAATACTCACTGTTTTATGGTTGTCATTTTATATTCTGCACTTAAGGTCATTTTAAATTGAAACTTGGAAATTTTTGTGATGATTGGTTATAGCTGAGATCTGGAAAAGTTAACCGAGTTGTTTTATTAATTTTTTCAAGTTACTGTTTAAGTTTTTATTATTTCCTTCTTGCTTTATTATACATTGTTCACAGGTTATATTATAAATGCCGCGTCGTAGCCTCGTCACTACTTCGTCGAGGTTAGGCTCGGCACTTATCAGTACATGGGGCCGGTTGTACTGATACTGCATTCTGCACTTCTTGTGCAGATCCAGTTTCTGGTCAGAGTTGATTCTTTGAGAAGTAGTTTATCACCCGCACGGAGACACGAGGTAGATCTGCTGGCATCCACAGATTCCTGGAGTCTTCTCCTTATTAGCTATCTACTATTTTATTTCATTCAAAACATATACATATTTTCTTTCAGCCAAACTTGTAGTATTCTTTAGTAGTTCGTGAATTGTGACTCCAGACCCTGGGTAGATATATATTTAGTATTAGTTCGTGGTTCGTTTCATTATATCGAATACTACTCCTGATTGCATGTATTTGAAGGTATTAGATTTCCTTTTTATTTTAAACTGTCCTATTGTGTTTAAGTAAACTTTTAAAAGAAAAGGTTAGTTAAGTTCTAACATTGGCTTGCCTAGAAAGTATGGTGTTAGGCTCCATCACGATCCCGAGAGTTGGGAATTTGGGTCGTGACAACTCGTTTCCCTAAGACCGCTCCTACCGTGACATCACTTGCGTCACACATAAGCTCAAAGGGTGAGCTCCAATTTGGTGCGGTAATGATTGGAGTGGTTGTTAATTTATACTTCAAGAGCTCAAAGGCCTTCATGCATTCTTCATTGAAATCAAACCTTACATCCTTCTCTAATAGCTTGCATAGGGGATTCACCACTTTGGAAAAGTCTTTGATGAACCTCCGGTAGAAACCCGCATGCTTAAGGAAACTTCTAACTCCCTTGATGGAAGTCGGAGGAGGAAACTTTAAGATCCCTTCTATCTTAGCCTTGTCCACTTCGATTCCATCTTTTGAGATCTTATGGTCGACAACAATGCCCTCCTCGACCATTAAGTGGAATTTTTCCCAATTCAACACAAGATTTGTCTCTTCACATTGGGCTAGAACCTTATCAAGATTTTGCAAACATTCTTCAAACGAGTCTCCAACCACACTAAAGTCATCCATAAAAACTTCGAGGAGGTCCTCCATCATGTCCGTAAATATCACCATCATGCACCGCTGAAATGTAGCGGGTGCATTACACAATCTGATTGGCATCCTAGAGAATGCAAAGGTCCCATATGGGCAGGTGAAGGTAGTTTTCTCTTGATCTTCTGGGGCTATAAGAATCTGATTGTAACCTGAGTACCCATCCAAGAAACAATAGAAGGTTTTCCCCACAAGTCTGTCTAACATCTGGTCCAAAAATGGCAATGGAAAGTGATCCTTTCGGGTTACCTTGTTCAGCTTCCTGTAGTCCATACATACCCTCCATCCAGTCATGGTCCGAGTAAGAATTAACTCATTCTTTTCATTTTTCACCACGGTCATACCCCCCTTTTTCGGCACACACTGCACCGGTGAAGTCCATGCACTGTATGAGATTGGATAGATAACCCTTGCATCAAGCCATTTGATAATCTCCTTTTTGACCACCTCTTGCATAGCCTCGTTCAACCTCCATTGATGTTCCACAGACGGTTTTGCATCATCCTCAAGTATAATTTTATGCATGCAAAAGGCGAGACTTATGCCCCGAATATCAGCTAAGGTCCATCCAATTGCCTTTTTTTCTCCTTTGGAGCACTTCAAGAGTTGAGTTTATCTGCACTCTGGTTAAGCAAGCAGAAAGAATAACAGGTGATGTAGAAGAAGGGCCCAAGAATTCATATCTGAGGTGTGATGGGAGAGGCTTCAACTCCAAAGTTAGTGGCTCCTCGATCGAGGGCTTTGTCGGTAGAGTCTTCCGATTTTCCAAGTCCAAGGATAGCTTAGGGGGACCATAAGAATAGGATCCCATTCCTTGCAATGCATTAGCACATTCAACCAAGACATCCCTTACATCATCCTTATGGTTCAACAAGACAGCTTTCATGGGATCTTCCACATTGATCATTGAGCTTGTATCATCAATTATCACTTCTGTCACTAAATCCACAAAAGAGCACACCTCGGTACTATTTGGTTGCCTCATTGACTTGCACACGTGGAAGACAACCTTTTCATCGCCCACCCGGAAGGTGAGCTCACCGTCTTCAACATCCACCAAGGCCTTCCCTGTTGCTAGGAATGACCTTCCTAAGATTATAGGCACCTCGTATTCCACCTCGCAATCGAGGATCACAAAATCAGCAGGCAAGATAAACTTGTCGACCCTTACAAGAACATCATCAATAATACCAATGGGCTGCTTCATAGTTCTATCCGCCATTTATAGTCTCATTGAAGTTGCTCGTGGTTGACCAATACCCAAAGTTTTGAATACAGAGTAAGGCATCAAATTGATGCTAGCACCCAAATCACATAATGCCTTTGCAAAATCCTCACTTCCAATGGTACAAGGTATTGTAAATGCGACAGGATCTTCTAGTTTGGGAGCCATCGAGTGCACAATGGCACTAACTTGGTGGGTCATTTTGATGGTCTCACATTCCATGGATCTCTTTTTCGTCACCAAGTATTTCATAAACTTGGCGTATCCCGACATTTTCTCAAGAGCTTCCTTTAGTGGCACGTTGATTGACAAGCTCTTCATCATCTCTATGAACTTCTTGAATTGATTTTCACTTTTCTGCTTTGCCAGTCTTTGAGGATAAGGTGTAGGAGGTCTAGGCAAATGTGCCTTGGCTGTTGGCACCACCGGCTCTGGAATGTCTATCACGTGTTCCCTAGACGGGCTCACGTCATTTTGTGACTCCTGTTCATTGTCATTGATATCAATCCTCACCATTCACTTGCTCTTCACTCACTTGCTCAATCACTATAGGAAAATCATCATTTTGCATTTCATCATCATCACATAGAACTCTCTTTTTCTTGGAGGTACTTGCTTCACCACCTCGACCACTCCTTGTGGTCACCGCCATTGCATGTACGGTATTGTTATTATTCCCACCATTCGGGTTTACTACCGTGTCACTAGGTAGTGCCCCCTTAGGGCGAGTGTTCAATGCTTGCGATATTTTCCCCATTTGGACTTCAAGATTGCGGATGGAGGTAGTGTGGGAGGCAATTGGAGCATAAGAATGGGTAGTCCTCTCCATCATCTGTTTGAACATATTCTCGATCATGCCCATATCATTGCTTGACGAACTTTGGCCTTGAGATTGATACGGAGGAGGATTGTTGTACATTGGGGGCCTTTGAAAGCCCGGCCCCCGATTTCCATTTCCACCCCAATTGTTGTTGTTATTGTCGTTCCAATTATTGTTGCCACCCCAATTCTGATTATTGTTCCCCCAGTTGTTTGAGTTGTTGTTGTTCCAGTTTCCTTGCCCTTGATTGTTCCAATTCTGATTATTCCCTTGAGATCTCCATTGTTGGTTTTGAGCATTGCTCCGCTGCCCTTGGTAGTTGCTTGCATACATCACATCCTCACTTTGGTCATCATACGAATCATCATTGTTGTAACTACTCACACCTTGATCATTATTGCTTTGCATTTGTTGGCCACGTTGTCTTCGCATGTTGACCATTAGATTGACCCCTTACATTGCATGTACTTGCTTTGGTCCTTGGATTTGCTGAAGTTGTGCTTTGGCAAGTTGGTTCATAGTTGTTGTTAACTCAGCAATGGCTTGTCCATGGTCTTGGATTTCCTTGTGAAGATTGATCACATTCGGGTCACCTTGAGGAACGTTTGCCCGACTTTGCCACGCTGAAGAAATGTAAGCCATTTCATCAAGAATATCACAGGCTTCATCATAAGACAACTTCATATTTCCCCCAGCTAATTGGTTCACCACATATTGATTGGTCGTGTTTATACCTCGGTAAAATGTTTGTTGGATCATAGCTTCTGTCATGTCATTATTGGGGCATTACTTGACCATAGTTCTGTATCTCTCCCAAATCTCATGAAGGGGTTTATTTGGTTCCTGTTTGAATGCTAAGATTTCATCCCTTAAAGCTGCCATATGTCCGGGTGAGAAAAACTTGGCAATAAACTTGTCCGCCAACTCATCCCACGTAGAGATGGAATAGCTGGGGAGTCTTTCGAGCCAATCCAATGCTTTCCGTCTAAGAGAAAAAGGGAACAGTCTCAGCCTTAATGCATCCTCCGATGCGTTTGTCTGTTTGCTTCCCCAACAGGTATCCAAAAATCCCTTTAGATGTTTATAAGCATTCTGATGGGGAGCACCTGTGAAATACCCTCTTTGCTCCAATAAGTCAACATCACATTTGTAATTTGAAAATTGCCCGTCTAGATTCGGGGTGGGACAATCGCACTAGCATATCCTTCATTTGGAAGCACCGGAGGAGCTGCTCTTGGAGGAGGTGGGGGAGGGTCTGGAATATTTTCATTGGCCTGGCGGCCTCTTCTTTAAGCTTGAGGTACTAGATGCACCTCATCATCACCATTATCATCTACCTCCTCCCCCGATATAACAATGCCAAGAGGATCAACAATTTGTACCTAAAGCGTAAACACACAAGTTAGTAAAATAGAAGGAAAGAAAAACAATATACAAAGCTAGTCAGATAGATAGCCAAAACCGTTTAACTCCCTAGCAACGATGCCAAAAAGTGATCGGCTCCTACCCTGCACCACTATAGAATGGCGAGGAGGGGTCGATGTAGATTTTACCCGACGGATCGGGATCGATATCCACAGGGAGTTATAAGATGGGAATTGGATTCCTATCCGACCTAGCTATGTATTTTGCCTTTGATTACTCTTCTAGTCATAAGTTGGTTTGATTCTAGTCTAAAGGTTTAAAGCTATTGATTGCTAAAAAGAAGCTAACTATAATGTTTTTGTAAGGGTTTTCTCAGTTTATAAAGGGCACTAGGGAAGCGACTTACACCTAGGCGAGTATCTAATGAAATTTAGAGTTTAGGACAAACTTGTTATATATGGGGTCGTGATATAACCTCACACTAAATTACTCACCTTACACCTCTCGGTAGTTTGGGTGACTTTGCCCGAATTGTCTTTCTCAAGCCTAATTGGGTGTTCAAACAGTGCAAGTGAAATTGGCTCAAGTCAGGTATTACTATCTCTAGGTTTAATCCCTTTAATTGGGGCTATCAATATCTTGAATTCACCCCGATTCCTTGTAAGCCTATTTTACCTAGACTTGGGTCCTCTTTCTCAAGCAGAACCCTAGTCAAAAAGGCATGAATCAGTGTTTGCAACCACCAATTCAACAGATAAAGCATGAAACAAGCTAAATATCACTAACCCATAAAAACTAAGCCCTAAAATTAAAGACCCATGAGATACCCAAACTAGGGTTGGGTCACAACCCTAGCTAAGGGGTTTAGCTACTCATAATCAAGGTAGAAATCAAAGACGTAGATGAAATAATAGCCATAAATGTTAAATACAAGGATAAAATCTAAGATTATAAGCTAAAGCTCTCTAAAATTACTCAAAAGGGAAAAGAGGTTGTTGTTCACGAGCTCACTGATACAAAAGATAACCTAAAAATGTGAAAAAGAGCTATTTATACACAACTGAAATTACTGGAAAAATATGCCCTTGCGGAGGTTCCGCTGTCAGTGGAAAAATAGGCGCCTCAGCGGATTGACTTTCGCGGCCGCACAATAACGAGCGCGAACCGCGCTTCTTCAAAATTGGACTTGATGAAAAATCACTGAACCTTGATTCCGCTCCCAGCGGAATTCTAAGAGCCTCAACGTTAGGAAATAGTGTGGCTGCATAAAGTAAGTGCTGACCGCGCTTCATGGTTTGCCCAAGATTGATAACTCTATGATCCTCCCTTATCGCTCTCAGCGGAAGTTACGCCGAGGCCGCGCCATTGGCTTCGCGACTGCGCTTTTATGACGCTGTCAGTGGTCCCAATTGAGTTCAAATTCATCTCTCTGATCTTCAAGTCCGCGGGCACCCTCAGTATTCCGCCTTAGCGGAAGGGCTTACGCTGCAGCGTAAAACTAACATTGTTAGCGCTTCAGTTGAGTTCATGACTTGTGCAAGTTTGGCTTCTTTTTCAATTCTTTTTGGCATTTTTGCTTCATTTTGACCAAAACCTGCAAGTAAGCACCTTGAGTTAGTTTTCGGGAATAACTTAACACATTGTTGCCCCAAAACCTAAGCAAAAGAGAGTAGATAGTAGGTTAAAATCCCTAGTTATCAGGTACCTACAGCGCTCACTGGGGTGTGTACAAACTCCGGAGAGGCTCCTTCAGCCTAAGCGATATATCAAGCCAAATCATGGCATAAATCAATAAGGCCCTCGGCCTATATCAAACATGTTGCGGCGTGCAACCCGATTCCAAAATATCCTCACAAATCAGGCTCTC
Source organism: Nicotiana undulata (assembly GCA_005239495.1). NCBI lineage: Eukaryota > Viridiplantae > Streptophyta > Magnoliopsida > Solanales > Solanaceae > Nicotiana > Nicotiana undulata. Next base: position 97,953 of record ML290828.1, on the reverse strand, counting down.
GATCTTACTCAGTCATAAACCTCACCAGCCCCTCGGGCTCTCAGAAATCAAAGTACTCATCCAAACAACATTTACATGATGTATAAAAATAGAGTAAAAGAGCAGTAAATATGTATAACATGACTGATTATAGATTTTCAATCAAAACAATGAGAGGATAGCAAGAAAAGACCTCTAAGGGTCCAAACAACACTAGCATAAGGACTAAACATGGCATCCAACCCAATTTACAAAAACTCTTTCTAAAGCACATATGTATCATATAGTTTCAACAAAATATGCAACTTTACACTTGCTACGGGATGGACCAAGTAACAATCCCCAACGGTGCATGCTCACATGACCGTTACCTCAAAATAGTCACATGACACAAAATACGGGGTTTCATACCCTCGCGACTAGATTTTCAATCGTTACTTACCTCAAACCGATCAAATATCTACTCCGATGCTCTTGCCTCTCGACTCAGCCTCCAAATGCTTCGAATCTATTTACAATCAGTACAATACCATCAATATGCGCTAATGGAATAAATTCCACAAGAAAAACTATCAAATTAGACCAAGATCCCGAAATTGGTTCAAACCCGCCCCCCGGTCCCACATCTCAAAATCTGACAAAATTTACAAAACTTGAAAGCCCATTCACTCACGAGTCTAACCATACCAAATTTATCAAAATCCGACACGTTTGGTCCCTCAAATCCACACATCAAACTATCCAAAATCCCAAGCCCTAACCCCTCATTTTCACCCCTAATTTCCATTAATTAAATGATTAAAGAACGGGAAATCACCATAACCACGAGTATTAGGGCTCAAGCAACTTACCTCAATGAAAACCCCTTGAATCTCTCTTCAAAATCACTCCCAAAAGCTCCAAAACCGGCTGAACATGGTGAAGAATGGACCAAAATTCGCGAAGTGTGCTATTTATACTTTCTGCCAGGATTTTCGCACCTGCGGTAAAAATCCTCGCACCTTCAAAATTCACTTAAATCCTCAACCTCCGCACCTGCGCCCCAGGTCCCGCACCTGCAAGCTCGCAGGTGCGGCCAGTCCTTCGCACCTGCGCTATCAATCTTAGCCTCCCATCTCCGAATCTGCAGCTCCTCCAATCGCACCTGCGGCTCCCCTTCCGCAGATGCGGAAAACACCAGCAGACTCACACCAGCAGAATCAACAGCTCTCAAACACCAAAAATCAATACGTTAACCATCTGAAACACACCCGAGGCCCTCGGGACCTCAACTAATAATACCAACAAGTCATATATCAATATACGAACTTAGTCGAACCTTGTGTACACTCAAAACAACATCAAAACACCAAATTACCCTCAGATTCAAGCCTAAGAACTTCTAAACTTCCAAATTCCGCAAACGACACTGAAACTTACCAAACCACGTCTGATTGACCTCAAATTTTACACACACGTCACAAATAACACCACGAACCTTCTCCAACTTTCTGAATTCCATTCGGACCCGATATCAAATTTTCCACCGCCGACGAAAAATCGCTAGATTTCCAATTTCGCCAATTCAACCTTAATTCTACAACGGACCTTCAAATTTCATTCTGGGCACGCTCCTAAGTCCAAAATCACCTAATTGAGCTAACCGAACCATAAAATCCAAATCCGAGATCGTTTACTCATAAGTCAACATCTGGTTGACTTTTTCCAACTTAAACTTCTAAATATAAGACTAAGTGTCTCATTCCACTCCGAAACCACTCCGGACCCGAACCAACCAACCCGATACAACATAATACAACTAAATAACACATAAAGAAGAAGAAATAGGGCTATAACTCTCGAAACGACCGGTCGGGCGGTTATATCTTCCCGCTCTTAAACAAATGTTCGTCCTCGAACGAGTCAGGTCTCAAATAGGTGTGGATATTTTCTCCACATCTCCCACTCGGTCTCCCAGGTGGCCTCCTCCACAGGTTGACCTCTCCACTGAAGCTATGTCCTTTGACCTCAACTTTCGAACCTGCCGATCCAAAATAGCCATCGGCTCCACATCATAAGACATAGCACCTTCCAACTGAACCGTGCTGAAGTCCAAAACATGGGACGAATCGCCAACATACTTTAGGAGCATGGAAACATGAAATACTGGATGCACACTCGACAAGCTGGGTGGAAAATCAAGCTTGTAAGCCACCTCCCCTATCCTTTGAAGCACCTCAAAAGGCCCAATGAACTGGGGGCTCAAATTACCCCTCTTCCCAAACCTCATAACACCCTTCATGGGTGATACCTTCAGCAAGACTTTCTCCCCAACCATAAATGACACATCACAGACCTAAACTGCGCTGTGCAAAGATGCTCCTGAAACAATTTCACCTTATCTAATGCATCCTGAACCAGGTTTGTACCCAAGAGCCTAGCCTCACCCAGCTCAAACCATCCTACCGGAGATCTACACCTCCTCCTATACAAATCCTCGTACGGAGCTATATGGATACTCGACTGATAACTGTCGTTATATGCAAACTCTGCGAGTGGTAGAAACTGGTCCCATGAACCACCAAAGTCACTGATACAAGCGCACAACATGTCCTCCAATATCTAAATAGTGCGCTCGGACTGCCCGTCCGTTTGAGGGTGAAAAGTTATGCTCAAGTCAACCTGAGTACCCAATTCTCGCTGCACAGCCCTCCAGAACTGCGATGTGAACTAAGTACCTCTATCTGAAATGACGGAAACTAGGACACCATGCAGGTAAACAATCTCTTGAATATAAATCTCAACCAACCGCTCTGAAGTGTAAGTAGTACCAGCATGAATGAAGTGCGCGGACTTGGTCAGTCGATTCACAATATCCCAAATAGCATCGAACTTCCTCGAAGTCCGTGGGAGCCCAACTACAAAGTCCATGGTGGTCCGCTCCCACTTCTACTCTGGAATATGTAATCTCTGAATCAAGACACCCGGTCTCTGATGCTCATACATAACCTACTGACAGTTGAGACACCAAGCTAAAAACCCATCTATATCCGTCTTCATCCGCCTCTACCAATAGTGCTGTCTCAAATCCTAGTACATCTTCGCGGCACCCGGATGGATGGAATACCGCGAGCTGTGGGCCTCCTCAAGAATAAACTCCCGAATCCCATCTACATTAGGCACACATATCCGGCCCTACATCCTCAACACACCGTCATCATCAATAGTCACATCCCTGGCATCACCTCGCCGGACCCTGTTCTGAAGAACGAGCAAGTAGGGGTCATCATACTGACACTCCCTGATACGGTCATAAAGAGAAGGCATGGAGACCACGCAAGCCAATACCCGTCTTGGCTCCGAAATATCCAATCTCACAAGCTGTCCTACTAAGGCCTGAACATCCAATGCCAAAGGTCTCTCTGCTGCTGGAAGATATGCTAAACTCTCCAAACTCTCCGGTCGGCAACTCAAAGCGTCAGCCACCACATTGGCCTTCCCCGGATGGTATAAAATAGTGATATCATAGTCCTTAAGAAGCTTCAACCATCTCCGCTGACGCAAATTAAGATCCTTCTACTTAAGAAGATTTTGCAGACTCCGGTGATCAGTATAAATCTCACAATGAACCCCATATAAATAATGACGCCAAATCTTCAAGGCGTGAACAATTGCTGCTAACTCAAGATCATGGACATGATAATTCTTCTCATGGGTCTTCAAGTGGCGCGAGGCGTAGGAAATCACCCTACCCTCTTGCATCAAAACACATCTAATGCCTATCCTCGAGGCATCATAATACACGGTATAAGAACTTGAAGCTGATGGCAGAACTAACACTGGAGTTGTGGTCAAGGCAGTCTTGAGCTTCTGAAAGCTCTCCTTACACTCATCCGACCACCTGAATGGAGCACCCTTTTTGGTCAATTTAGTCAAGGTCGATGCAATAGATGAAAATCCCTCCACGAAGAGACGGTAGTAACTTGCCAAACCAAGAAAGCTCCTAATCTCCGTGGCTGAGGACGGTCTAGGCCAACTCTGCACCGCTTCTATCTTCTTCGGATCCACCTGAATACTCTCACTAGACACCACGTGTCCCAAGAATGCTACTAAGCTGAGCCAAAACTCACACTTGGAGAACTTTGCATAAAAATTCTCCTCCCTCAATCTCTGTAATACAATCCTCAAATGCTGAGCATGCTCCTCCTGTCTACGAGAGTACACCAGGATGTCATCAATGAATACAATAACGAAGGAGTCCAAATAGGGATGGAATACACTATTCATCAAAGGCATAAACGCTGCTAGGGCATTGGTCAGCCCAAAAGGCATCACCAAGAACTCATAATGGCCATAACGGGTCCTGAAAGTTGTCTTAAGAATATCAGAATCCCGAATCTTCAGCTGGTGATACCCGGACCTCAAATCAATCTTAGAGAACACCCTCGCTCCCTGAAGCTGGTCAAATAAATCATCAATACGAGGCAAAGGATACTTGTTCTTGACTGTGACTTTGTTCAACTACCGGTAATCAATGCACATCCTCATGGAACCATCCTTCTTCTTCACGAATAGAACCGGTGCACCCCAAGGTGACACACTAGGCCAAATAAACCCCTTATCGAGGAGTTCCTGGAGTTGTTCTTTCAATTCCTTCAACTCCGCCGGTGCCATATGATACAGTGGAATAGAAATGGGCTGAGTGCCCGACATCAAATCAATACCAAAATCAATATCCCTGTCAGGCGGCATGCCCGGCAGATCTGCAGGAAACACATCTGGAAAATCACGTACTACTGGAACAGAATCAATAATAGGGGCCTCTACATTAACATCCCTCACAAAAGCCAAATAGGATAGGCAACCCTTCTCAACCATACATTGAGCCTTCAAATATGAAATCACCCTACTAGGTACATAATCTATAGAACCGCTCCACTCAACCCTCGAAAATCCCGAGATCGCCAATGTCACGGTCTTAGCGTGATAATCTAGAACATCATGACATATAGATAACCAATCTATACCCAATATCACTTCGATGTCAACCATACTAAGCAACAAAAGATCCACTCGGGTATCCAGACCCCAATAGTCACCACACGTGACCGATATACGCGGTCCACAATAATAGTATCGCCCACAATAGTAGATACATGAACAGATAAAACTAAAGACTCACGGGGCATATCCAGAAAATAAGCAAAATATGAGAAAACATATGAATATGTGGAACCGGGGTCAAATAATACGGAGGCATCTCTGTGACAGACTGAAACAATACCTGTAATCACGATATCTGAGGCTATAACATCTGGTCTAGCTGGGAGTGCATAGAAGCGGGCCTGACCACCACCTGATCGACCTCCCCCTATAGGGCGACCCCTAGCTGACTGACCTTTACCCCTAGCTGGTTGGGCGGGTGGTAAAGTAACTAATGCTGAAGTCGATGGCTGACTCCTCTACTTAGGCGGACCCCATGACGAGGAGGACATTGTCTCTACATATTTCCAAACTCCCCACACTCAAATCAACCTCCTTGTGTTGGTGACGGGGACTGAAGGGAACCCCTAACACCGAAATAACTGGTAGAAGAACCTGACATGGAGGAGCCCTGGACTGATAGAGCACGAGACGAACTCTGGGCTGGGAGGGCACTAAGTGATGAGTGGCCCTGATGAGAACTGTGAGAACCATGGCCTGATGATGCACTACGGTGAACTGGGCGAGCTGACTGAGCATGCCTAAATGGACGGCCTCTGTCGTGCTGGAATTGACCCCCATGTGGAGCACCACTGAATCCACCCTGACCACGAGGTCTTTTGGCCTCCCCCTCAACCCTCTCCTGACCATGAACCATCTAAATCTGTCAAGCAATGACGATGACCTTATCAAAAGTTAGCACCAAACATTATCTCTCTGGTCATAAGCAACCAAAGATGAAAATCAAGGCCATCTATAAACCTCCTAATCCTCTCTTGATCTGTGGGAACCAACCAGACCGCATTGCAGGCCAACTCGGAGAACCGCATCTCATATTGTGTAACAGACATATCACCATGTCGAAGCTGCTCAAACTTTATGCGCAGCTCCTCTCTGCGGGACTGAGGTACAAACTTCTCTAGAAAGATAATAGATAACTGCTGCCAAGTAAGGGGTGCTGCACCAACCGACCTACGCCTCTCGTAATCATCCCACCAACTGAATGCAACCCCAGAGAACTGGAAAGTAGTGAATGAGACCCCACTAGTCTTCAGAATACCTGATGTCCGAAGCATCCTCTAACACTTATCCAAGAAACCCTATGCATCCTCACCCTCTCCACAACTGAAAGATGGAGACTGCAGTCTCCCAAACCTCTCCAATCTACGTTGCTCATCGTCAAGCATAACAGGAACTACATAGTCCTGAACAGCTGCAACTGGCTGGGTTGGTGGTGCCCCTGTGTTTGAAGTCCCTGAACAACCTGCTTCGGTGTGCGGGCGGAGGGAGTTTGAGTGCCTAACTAGAGAAGTAGTTGCGGCCGTGGAAATAGAGACCGCCTAAGCAAGGCTAGTACATACTGATAAAATCTGAGTTAGGGCCTCCTGAAGGCCAGGAATCACAATAGGCAGAGGTGGTTCCTGAGCTGGTCCCGCTAGAGCATCTGCGGCCGGGACCTGGTCTGGAGCAATTGGAGGGTTTACAGGTACTACCCCGGCTGCTGTGCGAGCTGCACCTCTACCCCTACCACGACCTCGACCGCGGCCTCTCACGGGCCTAGCTGGTGGTACTGGTGGCTGGTCACCTTGTCTGGTAGTGCGGGTCCTCACCATTTGTGAGAGAATGAAACAATAGAAGTTTAGTTACCATAATCAATAGATTCGCACGACAAGAATTCAAGAATGTGAGATTTTCCTAAGGGTTCTACAACCTCTCGAAGATAAGTACAGACGTCTCCATACCGATCTACAAGACTCTACTAAACCTGCTCATGACTCGTAAGACCTGTGTAACATAGGCTCTGATACCAACTTGTCACGACCCAAACTAACCCAGTCGTGATGGAGCCTATCGTGGTACTAGGCAAGCCAACTCATTACCAAAACAAAATGATGTTTTCATTTCAAAGATAAGTTTAAAGCTATTTAATGATAAACCTTCATAAAGAAATCCAAATCAAACAAAACTGCGGAAAGAAAAGCCTGACATTGGGTGTCACTAGTCATGAGCATCTACAACAATTGTCAGAAAATACCGAGACTAACATAGTCTGGAAAATAACTAATACATCTATAGGAAGATAAGAGCGAGAAGAGCAGGACTGCGATCGCCAGGCATCTACCTTGCTAACTCCGAGAAGATCTGCAAGTGAAATAGTCAACAAACGCTACCATGTCCAGATATGCCTGGATCTGCACACAGGGTGCAAGGATTAACGTGAGTACGCCAACTCAGTAAGTAACAACACTAAACAAGACTGGGTTGTAGCGACGAGCAATAAAGCATGTAAAGTTCATATCATGAAATCTCAGTAAAATGCAATATGCTTTTAAAATCAGGGTTTTGAATGAAATCATCCTGTTTAAACCCAGTTCCAGTAAAAATAATTTAAAAATATTTTTCAACAGTTTTCAAGCAGAGGCTCAATGCAAAGGTGAGCAAAAATGATGCAATCCTAAACACCCCTTCGGGCAAAACATCACCCATATACAGCCCCTCGGGCATACCTCACAATCACTCATAAACAACCCCTCGGGCATACCTCACCATCACTCATGCCCCCAGTCACTCAGCGCTCGACACTCTCACTCAGTAGGTACCTACGCTCAGTGGGGGTGTGTACGGACTCCAGAGGGGCTCCTTCAGCCCAAGCGCTATATCAAGCCAAATCATGGCATAAATCAATGAGGCCCCCGGGCCTATATCGAACATGCTGCAACGTGCAGCCCGATCCCAAAATATCCTCATAAATCAGGCCCTCGCCGCACTCAGTCCTAAACTGTCACGACCCAAATTCCCAACCTTAGGGATCGTGATGGTGCCTAACACCACGCTTGCTAGGCAAGCCAATGTTAGAATTTGATTAGCTATTTTCCTTTGATTAATTTACTTGAACACAATAAAATAAATTTAAAATAAACTTAATCTAATGATTTCCAACGAATAACTCCAAATATAAAATAATAAACAAATAAATAAACCGAGCCACGAACTAATTATATATAACTCTAGGACTACCCCAGGGTATGGTGTCACAATTCACGAACTTCTAAGAATACTAAAAGTAATGGGCTGAAAGAATAATATAGCTATTTTGAGAAAATATAAAACCGTCTCTATGAACTAAGAGAAGACTCCAGGGATCTGCGAACGCCGACAGATATACCTCGTGTCTCCGAATGATGGATATCCGCTACTAAAAATCTCTAATGCTGGCCGGTACCTGGATCTGCACAAAAGTGTGCAGACCGGCCCCATGTACTGAGTAAGTGCCGAGCCTAACCTCGACGAAGTAGTGATGAGGCTAAGGCGGGGCAATTATAACTTAACCTGTAACAATATATATATAATAAAGCCAGAAAAATAATTCTACACAACCAAGAAAGATAGGGTGCAATAATAAATAAAATAACTCAGTCGCCTATTCCAGGCCTCAGCTATAACCAAGATCTCACACGAATTTCTAAATTTCCAAAATTTACTTTAAAATAACCGTATGTGCATAATATGAGAAACAATAGAGTAAAACAGTAAATTTTCCAAATCTTTGTGTTTAAAATAAGTAAAAGATAAATGTCCTCCTTTATCACTTTCTTGTTGCGGCGTGCAACCCGATCCCACCTGTCCACCCTTATCACTAACTTTTATCTCACATGTCCACCCTTATCACTATCTTTTATCTCACCTGTCCACCCTTATCACTATCTTGCTGTCCACCCTTATCAGTGTCAATTTATTTATTTATTAAAACTTTCATAATTCAGGCCAAGCCTTTCACAATACTTTTATCTCAACAATTGTAAACAGAAAACCGTACTTCTCATAAACTCATCAATATTATCTCAAAATGGAACCAGCAGGAATACATATATATCTCGTAAAACAGTGTCAACCCACTCAATCTTTATGTACCATAATGAAACCAAGGAAAAACAACTAATACTTTTCCAAAAATAATTGCAACAAGACTTAACAACAAATTAACAAGCCAAGTAATCATAGAAACAACAATGAACATGAAACAATTAAAACATGAGGCAATTAAATTGGAAACGGGGAAGGGATCATGTAAGAACATAATTTGGTGGTGCATAGATACCGTCACCTCACCTATACACCACACATGCAATTTCACATAACAATTAAGTTGAGGATTCCTATTTCCTCTAGTCAAGGTTAAACCAAGCACTTACCTCAAATTCGCAGGTCACTCACTGCTCAATTACAACTTTTCCTTTAGAATCTTGCTCTAACCCGCTCGAATCTAATCATAATCAGATTAATACCATCAATATAGTCTAACAAATCGAATTCCACAATAAAAACTATAAAATATGCCAAAAATTCGAAATCGGCCAAAATTCGACCCCCGGGCCCACATCTCGAAATCAGTCAAAAATGAAAAAATCAACCTCGTTCTCTCCCGAGTCTAACCATATAAAATTTATCATAATCGGACTCCGTTTGGTCCCTAAAATCCCTACCTAAAATTTTTCCAAAACTCAAGCCATAACTCCCTCAATTCCACTTTGAAATCATCAATCAAATCCCAAAAACGAAGATTGGATTCATGAAATATAACTAAAATCGAGTTAAGAACACTTACCCGAAATCCCTGTGGTGAAAATCTCCCAACTCCGAGCTCCCCAACTCAAAATATGACCGAAAGAACAAACCCTTATTTTGTATATTTGTCTTCAGCTATTCTGCCTTGATTCTCTTGTCAAATAATCCCGAAACTCGCGTTTTATACTTCCAATGGATTCCTTGTGCAATTCTAGTCAAGTTAGGATATTGAATCACTCAATTTGCTCTTATAATGAAGGAGATATGTAGGTTTTAATATTTGCAAATAGTGCAGTTTTTAATACGCCGTCAGTGGCAATTTCGTAATTAACTTGTAAATTCTAGCAACCTTAGTAAAATGACCATAAAATCCTCATACGATGTTCAAATTCGATGATTCTTTTTGCTACGGGTCCATAATTACGACACGAATCTAATTCTTCAATCAAAAAAGAAATCGGAGCTCATTTGTTCAATATAATATCATTGATGCTTGAAGAAACGACGTCGAAACATAAGAAAAACGAGCACAACACAACCCAAACCTATCCGAAACTCACTCGAGACCCTTGATACCTCAACCAATAATTCGAACAAGTCATATATCACTACTCGAACTTAGTTGAACCTCCAGACACTCAAGACAACACCAAAATACCAAATCAACCTCAGATTCATGCATAAGAACTTCTAAACTTTCAAAATTCGCTAACGACGTCGAAACCTACCAAACCACGTCCGAATGACCTCAAATTTTTCACACACATCAAAAATGACACTAAGAACCTACTCCAACTTCCGGAATTCCATTCCGACCCCGATACCTACTTTTCCACTATCGACCAAAATCGCCACATTTTTAACTTTCGCCAATTCAAGCCTAGAACGGAGTCTTAGTTCATAAAATTACCCCTTGGGTCATCACATAAACCTCTCCATCCCCTCGGTCTCTCAGAAATTAAAGTACTCAGCCAAACAACATTTCCATGATGTATAAAAATAGAGTAAAAGAGGCCGAGCTATGCAGTAAATATGTATAACATGACTGAGTATAGATTTTCAATCAAAACAATGAGTGGATAGCAAGAAAAGACCTCTAAGGGTCAAAACAATACTGGCATAAGGCTTAAACATGGCATTCACCCCAATTTACAGAAACTCTTTCCAAAACACATATGTATCATATAGTTTCAACAATATATCCAACTTTACAGTTGCTACGGGACGAACCAAGTAAAAATCCCCAACGGTGCACACCCACACGCCCATCACCTAGTATGTGTGTCACCTCAAAATAGTCACATGACACAAAATCTGGGGTTTCATACCCTCGGGACTAGATTTATAATCGTTACTTACCTCAAACCGATCAAATATCTACTCCGCGATGCTCTTGCCTCCCGACTCGGTTTCCAAACGGTCCGAATCTATTCACAATTAGTACAATACCATCAATATACGCTAATGTAATGAATTCCACAAGAAAAACTATTAAATTAGACCAAGATCCCGAAATCGGCTCAAACTCGGCCTCCAGGCCCACGTCTCGAAATCCGAAAAAATTTACAACACTTGAAAGCCCATTCACTCACGGCTCTAACCATACCAAATTTATCAAAATCCGGCACCGTTTGGTCCCTCAAATCCTCACATCAAACTCTCCAAAATTCCAAGCCCAAACCCCTTATTTTCACCCCTAGTTTCTATTAATTAAATGATTAAACAATGGAAAATCACCATAAACACGAGTAATAGGGCTCAAGCAACTTTACTCATTGAAAACCCCATGAATCTCTCTTCAAAATCACTCCCAAAAGCTCCAAAACCGACTAAAAATGGTGAAGAAGGGACCAAAATTCGCGAAGTATACTATTTATACTTTTATCCTAGGCTTTTCACACATGCGACCTCAATTCCGCGCCTGCGGGACCGCACCTGCGGTCAAAATCCTCGCACCTGCGAAATTCACTTAAATCCTTAACCTCTGCACCTGCGCCCCAGGTCTCCCACCTACGGGCTCGCAGGTGCGGCCAATCCTTCGCACCTGCACTCCCAGCCTTAGCCTCCCATCTCCACATGTGCGGCATCCCCGATCGTACCAGCGACCTCCCACCTGCGGCTTCCCTTTTGCAGGTGCGGAAAACATCATCATGCTCACACCAGCAGAATCAACAGCTCTTAAACAACTAAAATCAATCCGTTAACCATATGAAACACACCCGAGGCCCTCGGAACCTAAACCAATAATACCAACAAGTCATATATCAATATACGAACTTAGTCGAACCTTCAGTACACTCTAAACAACATCAAAACACCAAATTACCTTCAAATTCAAGCCTAAGAACTTCTAAACTTCCAAATTACGCAAACGACACCTAAACTTACCAAACCACGTCCGAATGATCTCATATTTTACACACACGTCACAAATGACACTACAAACGTACTCCAACTTCTGGAATTTCATTCCGACCCCGATATCAAATTTTTCACTTCCGACCAATAATCGTCAAATTTCCAATTTCGCCAATTCAAGCCTAATTCTACCACGGACCTCCAAATTTTATTTCGGACGCGCTCCTAAGTCCAAAATCACCTAATGGAGCTAACAGAACCATAAAAACCAAATCCGAGATCGTTTATTCATAAGTCAACATCTGATTGACTTTTTCCAACTTAAACTTCAAAATAGGAGACTAAGTGTCTCATTCCACTCCGAAACCACTCCGGACCCGAACCAACCAACTCGATACAACACAATACAACTGAATAACACATAAAGAAGCAAAAATGGGGGAAACATGGCTATAACTCTCGAAACGACCGGCCAGGTCGTTACAATGAGCAATATTTTACGAGTGTATGTCTACGATTATTTATGAGGCAAACCAAATGGAGTTCTCTATTATATTAATTTTATGGAAAATAGAAGAAAGTGTCATATTCCTTTTATGCAAAAAGTTTAGATCCTTTTTGTTTATGTAATGGGTATTCTTTATTGTTTTTTTATTTGAAATTTCTGGTGGTTACTCCATTATTTTTTGCATTCCTTTGTGAAAATTTGAGGATTTTCTTTCTTCAATGTTTTACTGTTTATGTAATGTGTATTTCTCTTTTAAATTTATTTCTCTATTTATTCTATTAATATGTAAGCTTTTCTGCTCTATGTAACGGGCATTGTGCAATTATCACATTTCATACACACTTGGTTCATATGATGTACTAGTTAGCAATTGCTTAGATAATTTCTTCACTAGTATTTGTTTTCTTCTTTTGAAATTATTTTTGTTGTCATGGGTTTAATTTTTTCTATTAGATTACTGTGCTAAGTCTAGTAAAAAAATATTTTCTATCCATAATTTGCAAGTGAGATGGCCTAGAGAGAGAGAGGGAGAGAGAGAGAAAGAGAGAGAGTTGCATTTTAAAATCGAGCGGAATAATATTCGGACGGGTTATGGGTTTGTTTAATTATATTTTGGTTAAAGATCAAGTTAGGCCAATGGAACAGTGACACGTGGATATTGATTAAAAAATTTTTTTCTAGAATTTTCTATTAGTAATAAGGGTAATGTTTAGCCAAAAATAAATAACGGTAGGCGCATTTTTATTCAACTAGGTGGACAGAGGGAATTTTTGTACTAATTTCGATACTTCAGGGACAATTTTGGCCATTTTTCGTGTTTAGAATGATGAGACAATCTTAATGTAAAACCACAGACAGTCACATAGCAACATACGAAGGTGACTAAAGTCGGTCTAAGTGAATTGGTGAATCCTTATAATACGATTAGTATAATTAATTAAGCTTGGTTGATTGATCCACTTTGAAGCCTTAAAAAGCCACCAAATGCTTGATAATAATATGAAGCACATATGGTGGCTAATTTTAGATGATGCTAGATATGTTCAAACCGAATAAAAAAATTGCACCAAATCGAAAAGTCAAATCAAACGGATTAAATAAACATATTAAATTTAGTTTGATTTGAATTGGTATTGAGTAAAAAGGTTCAAACCAAACCGACATATAAACATATAAATTTAATTTTCTTTAAAAATATATTAAATATTTATGATCCCCTCGGGGATGTAATATCCGATAGAACTATAAAATGTATTCACCTTTAATTATTTTAATTAATGCTTGATGTTAACGAGTATCGCCACTTTCTTATCAAGTATTACTATAACGTGTCAATCTCTTTATTCTTCCACATCATATGCCAAAATATCTTAAATAACTCTTATAGCTTTTTTAAAATCTGATTGATATTTTATAGTAATTTTTAAAATTAAACATAACATATCATTATTTAGGTTTTATACTGATTTTTGTGTTTGATTGTTAAAATTCGATGAAGCTTGAAAGCATATATCAACAAAAATTTATTGTTAGACTAAGAAAATAATTATCATGTGTTACCAAAAAAGGTCTCTCATAAGAATATTTTAATAGATTATATGTTTGTTGATTTGTTCAATTCTTTCTAAGCATATATTTCTATTAATTTATCAAATTATCTATAATTCCATAAAGTAAGATTAAATAATATTCATGTGACAAAAAAATTTGAAAAACAGACAATCCGAACCAATCAAACTGATATACTTGTTTTGGTTTGGTTTTGATAAAAAATGAACCAACTTGACTTATGTACACCCCCACCTGCTGCTACTTATAAGATAACACTATAAACGAAGGAACAATATTTTAGTTTCTGACCAAGATCTAATGATATGAAAAATGAGTAGTGTTGTAGCTAAAGTAAGGGAAAAAGAACGAAGAAAATCTTCTAACAAATTTTATGAGGGGCATGAATATGAGGAAGGAGTAATTAACTCCACTTTCAATGGGATTAGCTAATGCAGCCAACATATTGACTTGAGCGGTTCTAGTTTTGATGATTGACAAGGAAACACATGCATGAACCATGTCCATGGACAATGTACACAGGTCACAGTCAGATTCAAGAAAAAGGCATGCACGTGCAAGGAGTAGGTATAAGTAATTATTTATGATAATCCCTGAATAAAAATATTGCATATTTGATAAGAAGCAGGACTCCTTACTTGAAAAGAACTCTATCCGGGATAAGGAAAAAAATTAGAAGTTGAAGTAACTAGAACTCTTCTACCAAGGAAGGGTAAAGCATCAGACTTCTAGTTACTCTTTATTATACTAACTCTATAAATATCAGTGTTGTTCTTTTTTACAGTTGACACACATATACAGAAATGAAAGCACATATTGCCTCTGATGAGGAAGAAGAAGAAGAAAAAAAAGGCTCACTTGTGAAGAAACTTCGAACTAAGAGGCAAACTGATGTACAAAGCACCTCTCAAATCCAACCTTCAGAAAACGTACCTTTTAATTTGGTAGATAAACCCGAAGATACCCTGCTGGTGATTTCGGAAGAGGAGGTTGTTGAACCAACTTTGGATCCTCCTTCGGTTCAAGATGAAAAGATTTTTTCTCAAGCGTTCGAAGGTGATGGGGATTTTGGTTTTGCTGCTGAAGAACCACCTCTTGTTGTTCTTACCATGACTCATGTTGCTCCCGATGTTGCTTCTCAAGATGAATCTGGCCCTTACATCAAGGGCAGAATGAAGCAAGTAACGATTGAAGTCCTCGAGGGTATTAATCTACCGAGGAAGCCCAATCGAGCTGCTGTTGTGATGACTCGATAGGTCATTTTGAGTTTTAGCCTTCATTTATGTGTTCCGAGACCCTGAATAGCTCAGTTTAGCCTTTCCCAATTTGTACGCGCAGTCCGTGTTTTTTTCCTAAATTTATTTATGAGAAAAAGTAAACAAATTGTGAATTATAACCTTAAAATGATTTGAGTTGACTACCGTAAATATTTTGTATAAACAGATTCGAATCAGTGTTTTGACGGTCCCAGTGGGTTCGTATCGTGATTTGGGACTTGGTCATATACCCGGAATCGAATTCGAAAGTCCCTAAATTGATTTAACGTGATTTGTTGAAAATAAGTAATTTGAAGGTTTAATGAATTCCTAAGTTTGACCGTAGGTTGGCTTTGTTGCTCCCGGGTTCAGATTTTGGTTCCAAAACTTGGTATAGGTTCATTTCACTAATTATGACTTGGCTGCAAAATTTGGTGCAACACGGAGTTGATTTGACGTGATGCAGACATTCAGTTGTAAATTTGGAAGTTCTTAAGTTTCTTTAAAAATTTCATTCATTTTGATGTTAGATTCGCAGCTATAAGTGTTATTTTGGTGTTTGATCGTGCGAGCAACAACGTATAATGTCATTACACTTGTGTGCATGTTTGGTTTGGAGCCTGAGGGGCTCGAGTGTAATGATCAGGCCAGTCGTTACATAAGATTAGCCCCGTTTCCCTTGTTTTAGCTTTATTATGTGTTAATTAACCTAATTATGACATGTTGGGTCTGTTAGTTTGGGTTCGGAGTGGTCGTGGTGAGAATTGAGACACTTAGTCTCTTAAATTGGCTTAAGAGTTGAAAAGGTCAACAAGGAGTTGACTTATAGGTAAACGACCTCGGAATGTGGATTTTACAGCTCGGATAGCTTAGTTAGGTGATTTGGGACTTAGGAGTGTGTTCGGAACGTGGTTTCGATGCCCGGTGTAGAATTAGGTTTGAAATGGCGAAAGTGAGTTTTTGGCGATTTCCGGTCGGTAGTGAAAAATTAGCTATCGGGGTCGGAATGGAATTTCGAAAGTGTGAACAAGTCTGTTGTGCCATT
Organism: Nicotiana undulata; assembly: GCA_005239495.1. Taxonomy (NCBI): domain Eukaryota; kingdom Viridiplantae; phylum Streptophyta; class Magnoliopsida; order Solanales; family Solanaceae; genus Nicotiana; species Nicotiana undulata. The sequence continues at coordinate 81,491 of ML290828.1, read as the reverse complement.
TTGGACGTGTGCGCAAATTTTCAGGTCATTCGGACGTGTTTTGGTTGGTTTCGGCATCATTGGTGAATTTCGGAAGTTTTAGGAATCTAAGGCTTGAATCATAGGTTGGATTAGAGTTTCGATGTTGTTTTGGGTGTTTCGAGAGTTCGACTAAGTCCGGGTGATCAGTTATGGCTTGTTTGTATTTGTGGTTGGGGTCCCGAGGGGCTCAGATTGATTTCGGAAGGATTAAAGTTGGAAAATGCAGCTGAAGAAGCTGTTGGTTCCAGGCTGTTGGTGTGGCCGCACCGGCGGAAAGGCAGCCGTAGGTGCGTAATTTGGTTGGGCTGAAGGAAAGTCGCAGGTGCGAGACCTGGACCGCACCTGCGAAGCCGCAGGTGCGGGTGATTGACCGCATGTGCGAGAAATGGGACTTAAGTGAATTTCCGCAGGTGCGCACCTAAGACTGCAGGTGCGGTTTTACGGGACGGAAAGTATAAATATCCAGCCTTCGCGAATTTGAGTTGTTTCATCAATATTTTCATCCGTGATTGAGCTTTGAGAGAGGGTTTTGAAGGAGGAATTCAAGAGAACTTCGTGGAGGTAAGGTTATTGAACCTAAAACTCGTTTCTATGTGATTTTTGGACTGATTTGGGGTGAAATCTATAGAAAAATCAGTGATTTAAATTGGGGATTAGGGCTTGGAAACTTGAGACTTTGATTTAGGAATTGAAGGACAATCATGATCCGATTTTGATGTTCTTGGTATGTATAGACTCGTGGGAGAATGAGGATTCCAGTTTTTGTGATTTTTATCGAATTTCGAGATGTGGGCTCGGGGGTCGGGTTTGGCCAATTTTTGGATTTGTGCCTAATTTAGATAGTTTTCGAATGGGTTTCGTCTCCCTAGCATAGTTTGATATTATTAATCTGATTTTGATAGACTCGGAGCATTTGGGAGCCGATTCGAGGGGCAAGAGCATCGCATAGTAGTTTTCGGGCCGGTTTGAGGTAAGTAACGATTGTAAATCTAGACTTGAGGGTATGAAACCCTAGTATTTCATATTGTTTTTGATAAATGAGGTGATGCACATGCTAGGTGACGGGCGTGTAGGCGTGCACCGATAGGAATTGCGACTTGGTACCTCCCGTAGAAACTTTTAAGCCGCGTGTTTGATTTGAAACCTTATGGTATCCTGTATTTTAGAGATTTACACTTTATTATGGGCTTTATGCCATGTTTGGGGCCTTGTGCCGACCTGTGTAGACCCTAAGGGGTATTTTTCCACTATTCTCACACTATTTTGATAGAAATTTATGAACTCAGTCATGCTTTATACCTATTGCTATTATCACTGTTATCACACTGTTGTAGAATACTGAGAGGTACTTTGGGCTGATTCCCACGAGTTGAGATGAGTTGCCCGAGTGGCTTGTGAGGATGGCTGAGTGAGGCCGAGAGCCGAGATGTGAGAATAGTTATGGATCGGTCTGCATGCCGCAGTCACATATATATTGGATCGGGCTGCACGCCGCAACAATATAGCACTTGGGCTCAAGGAGCCCCTCCGGAGTCTGTACACCTCCAGTGAGCGCAGTCGACTATTAGTTGGATCGGGCTGCACGCCGCAGCAGATATTAGATGGATCGGGCTGCACGCCGCAACGTATGTTATATGGATCGGGCTGCACGCCGCAGCGGTTATGTGTATTCATGGTACCTGTTGAGTGTTAGTATTGACTAGTGTTAGTGGAGTCACGAGTGACTAAGAGACCTTACTTATGAGTGATACTGTGCCCGAGGGGCTATTATTTGTGAGATCATTGTTTTTCACTCATTTTTCACCGAGTCTCCTGAATAATCGTTGAGTTAATGTTTTATGCAAGTTTATATGGGAAATCTGGAGTTTGCAAAGTACTTGGTAAATGTAGACTTTTGATTTACTCTATTTGTTTTCACTGCACTCAAGTCTTTAGTTACGGTTGTTACTTACTGAGTTGGCGTACTCACGTTACTCCCTGCACATTTTGTGCAGATCCAGGTACCCGGTCAGAGCGCTAGCTGACTTCTCTCTTACTTGGAGCCTGATCGAGGATAGAGGTAGATGCTCGGCGTTCAAAGCTTGCCTTCTTTCCTTTCCTAGTTCATAGTTTTCTCGTATTTTCTGGACTTGTATTAGTAAAGGCATGTTATCATACACTGTATTTACTTCTTTAGATGCTCATGACAGTTGACTCCGGGTGTTAGGCCCGTGGTTAGACTTGATTTTCTGATATTATTGCTGTTAGATATGTTTTTAAATGGAAATCTTAAATGAGATATTTTGGCTTATGATTTAAACGGAAGGTTTTATCTATTATTCTCGTTGTTTGGCTAGCCTAGTTTCACGATAGGCGCCATCATGATCTATATTGATTTGGGGCCATGACAAGTTGGTATCAGAGCCTAGGTTACATATGACTCAACGATCATGAGCAGGTTTAGTAGAGTCTTGCGTATCGGTACGGAGACGTCTACACTTATCTTCGAGAGGCTACAAAACCCTTAGAAAAAATCTCATTTTCTTGAATTCCGTCGATCCATTCTGTTGATTCTGGAAATCTAAACTTCTGTTGTTTCATTCTCTCACAGATGGTGAGGATACGCGCTACCGATCAGGGTGACCAGACACCAGCTAGACCAGCAAGAGGTTGAGGCCGCGATCGAGGCCGTGGTAGAGGTAGGGGACCAATCCGTGCGGCAGTCGGGGCAGCACCCATGGATCCACTTACTATTAAGGATCAGGTCCTCGCCGCGGATGTTCCAGCGGGGAAGGCTCAGGCACCGACATTGCCCATTGTTATTCCAGGTATTCAAGAGACCTTGGCCCAGATTCTGACTGTATGCACCAGCCTTGCCCAGGCAGTTGCTGTATCTACTACTGCCGCTACCTCTCAGGCCGGGGGAGGCACTCAGACTCCAATGCCTACTACTGCCGCTCCAACTTAGTATTTTGTGGTTCTAGCTATGCTAGATGATGAGAAGCGCAATTTGGAGAGATTTAGTAGACTTCAGCCTCCGACATTCAGTGGTGCTGAGGGCGAGGATGCCCAGGGTTTTCTGGACAAGTGTTAGAGGATGCTTCGTACTGCAGGGATACTGGAGACCAGTGGGGTCTCGTTTGCTACTTTCCAGTTTTCTGGGGCTACTTTTCCTTGGTGGGAGTCTTATGAGAGGCGAGGCATGTTTGTGTAGTACCCCTTATTTGGCAGCAGTTCTCCACTATCTTCTTGGAGAAGTATGTTCCCCAGTCTCACAGGGAGGAGCAACGCAGGCAGTTTGAGCAGCTGCGTCAAGGGGAGTTATCAGTGACACAATGTGAGATGCAGTTTTCATAGTTAGCTCGTCATGCTACCGAGTTGGTCCCTACTGATAGGGAGAGGATCAGGATATTCGTAGATGGCCTCACTTATCAACTTCATATTTTGATGACTAGGGATAGGGTATCAGGTGCTACCTTCGAGCAGGTTGTTGATATTGCTCGAGATATTGAGTCAGTTTGCCGTCATGGGCGAGAGCAGAGGGAGGCCAAGAGGCCTTATGGATCTAGTAGTTTCAGTAGTGCTCCTTCTAGAGGGCAGTTTCAGCATAGTAGAGGCCGCCCATTCAGGCCTCCTCAGCTAGTTCTCCCAACTTATAGTGGTGCATCCTCGGGGCAGGGGCCCCGCAGTTCTCATCCGGGCCGATCTTCATTCAGTTCTCTTCCAGCCTAGAGTTCATCTCGAGCACCATCTATTCAGGGTTCCTCCGTGCATGGTTCTTCCAGTGGATATCCTGGTGCTAGGGGTTTCCTTCAGTCCCCATCTCCATCACCAGGGAGTTGTTATGAGTGTGGAGAGTTCGAGAACATGAGGAGGCAGTGCCCTCATCTTCTTGGAGGTCCATCTCAGTCGAGGAGCCAGCCTTCGACTTCAGCTCCAGTTACTTCACCACCCACCCGGGCAATAGGGGTGGGAGTCAGACAACTAGAGGCCGCCCTAGAGGGGGAGGTCGAGCAGGTGGAGGTCAAGCTCGTATCTACGCACTTCCAGCCAGGCCAGATGTTATGGACTCCGATGTAGTAATCACAGGTATTATCTCAGTCTGTCACCGAGATGCTTTGGCCTTATTTGACCCTGGTTCCACATATTCTTATATTTCGTCATATTTTGCCCATTTGCTGGATATGCCCCGTGAGTCTTTAGTTACATCTGTTCATGTGTCGACTCCAGTGGGTGATACTATTGTTGTGGACCGTGTGTATCGGTCGTGTGTGATATCTATTGGGGGTCTGGAGACTCGAATGGACCTATTATTACTTAGCTGGTTGATTTTGATGTGATATTGGACATGGATTGGCTATCTTCGTGTCATGTTGTTCTTGATTGTCACGCTAAGACCGTGACCTTGGTTATGCCAGGAGTTCCGAGGGTTGAGTGGAGAGGTTCTTCTGAGTATGTGCCTAGTAGGGTGGTTTCTTACCTGAAGGCCCAGCGTATGGTGGAACAAGGGTGTTTATCGTATTTGGCTTTTGTGAGGGATGTCAGTGGTGAGACTCCTGCTATTGATTCTGTTCCTGTGGTCCGTGATTTTCCGGACATGTTTCCTGTAGACCTGCCAGGCATGCCACCTGACAGGGATATTGATTTTGGTATTGATCTGGTGCCGGGAACTTAGCCTATTTCTATTCCGCCTTATCGTATGGCACCAACGGAGTTGAAGGAATTGAAGGAGTAGCTAAAGGAACTCTTAGATAAGGGGGTTCATTCGGCCTAGTGTGTCACCTTGGGGTGCACCAGTGTTGTTTGTGAAGAAAAAGGATGGTTCTATGCGTATGTGTATTGATTATCGACAGTTGAACAAGGTTACGGTGAAGAACAGGTATCCCTTGCCTCGCATAGATGACGTGTTTGATTAGTTACAGGGTGCTAGGGTATTTTCCAAGATTGAATTATGTTCTGGCTATCACCAGTTGAAGATTCGGGAGCCCGACATCTCGAAGATTGCCTTCAAGACTAGATGTGGTCACTATGAGTTTCTTGTTATGTCTTTCGGGCTAATCAATGCCCCAACAGCCTTTATGCACTTGATGCACAATGTGTTCCGGCCTTATCTTGATTCTTTCGTCATCGTGTTTATTGACGACATCCTGGTGTATTCCCGATCTTGGGAAGATCATGAGCAGCATTTGAGAGTTGTGCTTCAGACCTTGAAAGAGAAGAAGTTGTATGCAAAATTTTCGAAGTGTGAATTCTGGCTTGATTCAGTGGCATTCTTAGGCCACGTGGTGTCTTGTGATAGGATCAAGGTTGATCTGAAGAAGGTGGAGGTGGTTCAGAGTTGGCCTAGACCGTCATTAGCTACCGAGATCCGTAGTTTCCTTGGTTTGGCAGGGTATTATCTCCGTTTCGTAGAGGGATTTTCATCTATTTCATCACCTATGACCAGAGTGACCCAGGAGGGTGCTCCGTTCAGGTGGACTAAGGAGTGTAAGGAGAGATTTCATAAGCTCAAGTCAACTTTGACTACAGCTCCGGTGTTGGTTTTGCCTACGGGTTCAGGTTCTTATACAGTCTATTGTGATGCCTTGAGAGTTGGCCTTGGGGCAGTTTTGATGCAGGACGCTAGGGTGATTGCCTACGCGTCCAGGCAGTTGAAGGTGCACGAGAAGAATTATCCGGTGCATGATCTGGAGTTAGCAGCCATTGTTCATGCCTTGAAGATATGGCGTCATTATTTATATGAGGTACATTGTGAGATTTTTACTGATCATCGTAGTTTGCAGCATCTTCTTAAGCAGAAGGACCTGAATTTGCGTCAGAGGAGATGGTTGGAGCTCCTCAAGGATTATGACATCACTATTCTATACCATCCGGGGAAGGCCAATGTAGTGGCCGATGCCTTGAGTCGCAGCGCATAGAGTTTGGGGAGTCTAGCATATCTCCCAGCAGCAGAGAGGCCATTAGCAATGGATGTTAAGGCCCTAGCAGGTCGGTTTGTGAGATTGGACTTATCAGAGCCCCCTCGGGTATTGGCTTGTGTAGACTCCAGGTCTTCTCTTCAGGACAGGGTCCGGCAAGGTGATGCCAGAGATGTGGCTATTGGGGAGGATAGTGTTATGAGGATGCAGGGCCGGATATGTGTGCCCAATGTGGATGGGCTTCGAGAGTTGATTCTAGCAGAGGCCCATAGTTCGCGGTATTCCATCCATCCAGGTGCCGCAAAGATGTATGAGGATCTGAGACATCATTATTGGTGGAGACGGATGAAGAAGGATATTGTTGAGTTTGTATCTCGGTGTCTCAACTGTCAGCAGGTCAAGTATGAGCACCAGAGGCCATGTGGATTACTTCAGAGGTTAGATATTCCGGAGTGGAAGTGGGAGCGGATCACCATGGACTTTGTAGTTGGGCTCCCACGGACTTCGAGGAGGTTTGACGCTATATGGGTTATGGTGGATCAACTGACCAAGTCCGCGCACTTCATTCCTATTGGTACTACATATTCTTCTAAGCGGTTAGCTGAGATTTATATCCGGGAGATTGTCCAAGTGCATGTTGTTCCAGTTTCTATCATTTCTGACAGAGGTACTTAGTTTACATCTCAGTTTTGGAGGGCCGTGCAGAGAGAGTTGGGTACTCAGGTCGAGTTGAGCACAACATTTCATCCTCAACCTGACGGGCAGTCAGAGCATACTATTCAGATTCTAGAGGACATGTTGCGTGCTTGTGTCATTGATTGTGGGGGTTCATGGTACCAGTTTCTGCCACTCGCGGAGTTTGCATATAATAATAATTATCAGTCGAGTATCCAAATGGCTCCGTATGAGGCCTTATATGGCAGGAGGTGTAGGTCTCCGATTGGGTGGTTTGATCCGGGTGAGGCTAGGCTATTGGGCACAGACTTGGTGCATGATGCGTTGGATAAGGTGAAGTTGATTCAAGAGAGGCTTTGCACGGCGCAGTCTAGGAAGAAGAGTTATGCGGACCGGAAGGTCCGGGATGTGTCTTTCATGGTTGGGGAGAAGGTACTGCTGAAGGTGTCACCCATGAAGGGTGTTATGAGGTTCGGGAAGAGGGGAAAGTTGAGTCCCCGGTTCATTGGGCCTTTTGAGGTGCTTCAGAGGGTTGGAGAGGTGGATTATAGACTTGCTTTGCCACCCAGCTTATCGAGTGTTCATTCGGTGTTCCATGTTTGATTCTCTGGAAGTATGTTGGTGACCCGTCTCGTGTTTTGGACTTCAGCACGGTTAAGCTCGAGTGGTATATGTCATATGAGGTAGAGCCAGTGGCTATATTGTGTCGCCCGGTCAGAAAGTTGAGGTCTAAGGATATAACTTCAGTGAAGGTACAGTGGAGAGTGCAGCCAGTGGAGGAGGCCAGCTGGGAGACCGAGCAGGAGATGCGGAGCATATATCCTCACTTATTTGAGACTCCAGGTATGTTTCTAGATCCGTTCGAGGACGAACGTTTGTTTAAGAGGTGGAGAATGTAACGACCCAACCGGCCGTTCTGTAATATTAGCCCTGTTTCCCCTGTTTTAGATTTATTATGTGTTAATCAACCTAATTATGATGTGTTGGGTCGGTTGGTTCGGGTTCAGAGTGGTCGTGGTGAGAATTGAGACACTTATCTCATAAATTGGTTTAAGAGTTGAAAAAGTCAACTGAGAGTTGACTTTTAGGTAAACGATCTCGGAATGTCAATTTTTTAGCTCGGATAGCTTTGTTAGGTGATTTGGGACTTAGGAGTGTGTTCGGAACGTGGTTTCGATGTCCGGTGTAGAATTAGGCTTGAAATGGCGAAAGTGAGTTTTTGGCGATCTCCGGTCGGCAGTGGAAAATTATCTATCGGGGTCAGAATGAAATTTTGGAAGTGTGAATAGGTCCGTAGTGTCATTTTGGACGCGTGTGCAAATTTTCAGGTCATTCGGACGTGTTTTGGTTGCTTTCGGCATCATTGGTGAATTTCGGAAGTTTTAGGAATCTTAGGCTTGAAAGAGTTGAATTAGAGTTTCGATGTTGTTTTGGGTGTTCCGAGTGTCCAACTAATTCCGGGTGATCAGTTATGGCTTGTTTGTATTTTTGGTTGGGGTCCCGAGGGGCTCGGGTTGATTTCAAATTGTCATCGGAAGGATTAAAGTTGGAAAATGCAGCTGAAGAAGCTGCTGGTGCCAGGCTTCTGGTGTAGCCGTACCTGCGAAAAGGCAGCCGCAAGTTCGGAATTTGGTTGGGCTGAAAGAAAGTTGCAGGTGCGAGACTTGGACCACACCTGCGAAGCCGCAGGTGCGGGTTATTGACCGCAGGTGCGAGAAACAGGACTTAAGTGAATTTCCGCAGGTGCGCACCTGGGACCGCAGGTGCGAAGAAATGACCGCAGGTGTGGTTTTACAGAACAGAAAATATAAATATCCAGCCTTCGCAAATTTGAGTTATTTCATTAATATTTTCATGCGTGATTGAGCTTTGAGAGAGGGTTTTGAAGGAGGAATTCAAGAGAACTTCGCGGAGGTAAGATTTTTGAACCTAAAACTCGTTTCTATGTGATTTTTGGATTGATTTGGGGTGAAATCTATAGAAAAATTAGTGATTTAAATTGGGGGTTAGGGCTTGGAAACTTGAGACTTTGATTTAGGAATTGAAGGGGAAATCGTGATCCGATTTTGATGTTCTTGGTATGTATAGACTCGTGGGAGAATGAGGATTCCGATTTTTTTTATCGATTTCTGAGACGTGGGCTCGGGGGTCGAGTTTGGCCAATTTCGGGATTTGTGCCTAATTTTGATAGTTTTCGAATGGGTTTCGTCTCCTTAGCATATTTTGATGTTATTAATATGATTTTGATAGACTTAGAGCATTTGGGAGCTGATTCGAGAGGCAAGAGCATCATAAAGTAGTTTTCGGGCCGGTTTGAGGTAAGTAACAATTGTAAATCTAGACTTGAGGGTATGAAACCCTGGTATTTCGTATTGTTTTTGATAAATGAGGTGACACACACGCTAGGTGACAGGCTTGTGGGCGTGCACCGATAGGGACTATGACTTGGTCCGTCCCGTAGCTACTTTTAAGCCACGTGTTTGATTTGAAACCTTATGATATCCTGTATTTTAGAGATTTACACTTTATTATGGGTTTTATGCCATGTTTGGGGCCTTGTGCCGACCTGTGTAGACCCTCATGGGTATTTTTCAACTATTCTCACACTATTTTGATAGAAATTTATGAACTCAGTCATGCTTTATACCTATTGTTGTTATCACTGTTATCACACTGTTGTAGAATACTGAGAGGTACTTTGGGATGAGTCCCGTGAGTTGAGATGAGTTGCCCGAGTGGCTTGTGAGGATGACTGAGTGAGGCTAAGAGCCGAGTTGTGAGGATAGTTATGGATCGGGCTGCGTGTCGCAACAGATATTATATGGATCGGGCTGCACGCCGCATCGATATATATATTGGATCGGGCTGCACGCCGCAATAATATAACACTTGGGCTGTAGGAGCCCCTCCGGAGTCTGTACACCTCCAGTGAGCGCAATAGACTATTATTTGGATCGGGCTGCACGCCGCAACAGATATTATATGGATCTGGCTGCACGCCGCAACGTATGTTATATGGATCGGGTTGCACGCTGTAGCGGTTATATGTATTCATGGTACCTGTTGAGCGAGAGTGCTGAGTGTGAGTATTGACTTGTGATAGTGGAGTCACGAGTGACTTAGAGACCTTATTTATGAGTGATACTGTGCCCGAGGGGCTATTATTTGTGAGATCATTATTTTTCACCCATTTTTCACTGAGTCTCCTTAATAATCGTTGAGTTAATGTTTTATGCAAGTTTAAATGGGAAAACTGGAGTTTGCAAAGTACTTGGTAAATGTAGACTTTTGATTTACTCTATTTATTTTCACTGCACTCAAGTCTTTAGTTACGATTGTTACTTACTGAGTTGGCGTACTCACGTTACTCCCTGCACCTTGTGTGCAGATCCAGGTACCCGGTCAGAGCGCTAGCTGACTTCTCTCTTACTTGGAGCCTGATCGAGGATAGAGGTAGCTGCTCGGCGTTTATATCTTGCCTTCTTTCCTTTTCCAGTTCATAGTTTTCTCGTATTTTTTGGACTTGTATTAGTAAAGGCATGTTATCATACAATGTATTTACTTCTTTAGATGCTCATGACAGTTGACTCCGGGTGTTGGGGCCGTGGTTAGACTTGCTTTTCTGATATTATTGCTGTTAGATATGTTTTTAAACGGAAATCTTATATGAGATATTTTGGCTTATGATTTAAACGAAAGGTTTTATCTATTAATCTCGGTAGTTTGGCTAGCCTAGTTTCACGATAGGCGCCATCACGGCCTATATTGATTTGGGGTCGTGACATCGGGTGAGTTTCGGATAGGTTACAGATTGATTTTTAACTTAGGAGGATTATTGGTTTATGAGATTCTGATATCTAGTGCATCCTTCTTCGCGATCGCGAAGGTACTCTCGCGATCGCGTAGGTTAACTGTGGACTGGGGAGGATTTCTTTTTCGTGAACGTGGAGAAGGGCTCTCGAGCACCGAGCATTGGAGGGGTAATCCTCCGCGAACTTGTCTCTTCACTCGTGAATACGATGAGTAAGGGGTCTAGGAGAGTAACAACTGAGTGTTTTACGCGAACGCGATCAAAGGTCGCAAACACGAAGGCTAGGGAGAAGAGCCATCGCGAATGCGAAGAGCATCTCGCAAACGCGAAGGCCAATTGGGCCGCAGTGCTTCGCGATCACGTCAGGTCTTTCGTGAACACGATGAGGACCCGACGTCGGTTATTTAAAATATCCCAAAGCTGGGATTTTCTTCATTTTTCACCATCTTCACATTAAAGCTCGACCTAGAGGCGATTTTGAAGAAGAATTTCATCCTCGCTTCATAGGTTAGTATATTTAACTCGTTTTCTTCCATTTTCATCAACACCCATTGATTTCTAACCTTTAATCCATGCTCTTTCATGGTAGATAATTAGGGATTTGGTTAGAACTGGGGATTTTTGTAAAATTGAGATTTAAATCTCAAATTGAGGTCGAATTTCAAACTAATCGCATAATCGGGCTCGAGGGTGAATGGGAAATTGGGTTTTGGTCCGAATATCGGGTTTGACCAAAAGGGCCCGGGATTGACTTTCGTTGACTTTTTGAGAAAAATGTAAAGATCTTTGCATTATCTATTTTAATAGATTTTCCTAGCATTGTTTGATGATATTAAGTCGATTTTGGTTAGATTCGATGTGTTTGGAGGCGAATTTTAGAGGAAAGACACCGGTTGAGATTTGATTTGGTTGCTAAGCGAGATAAGTGTTGGGTCTAACCTTGATTTGAGGGAATTAGGAACCCTTGAACTATATGTTATGTGAATTACGTGTGTAACGGCGTATATGCGAGGTGACGAGTGTATATACGCCGTCAAAATAATTGTTTCCATGTCTTTCTCGTATTTCATGAATTATCTCATTCCATGGCTTAATTGTTACATGCTAATTGCTTTCTATGTTGTAATTTGTTTCTTGTCATTAATTATTCTTGTATTGGATTATTCGTTCTTTCCATGACTCCATGATTAATTGCTACTTGCCTTAATTGGCTTACTTGTACACCTTATTGTCAGGTACCTGACTTGTCTTGTTGCTTTTGTAGGGGTAGGCATAAAATTCGAAAAACTAAATTTCAAAACGGACCGAATTAATTCAATATATCGATTTCGGTTAATTCGATATTTTAGTACTACTTCGGCATAAATATTTTAGTTATTCGGTATTTCGGCACGATCCTCGATATTGAGGATTCGATATTTTTGTATACCAAAATATTAGGCTTAATAGATTATCCCAATTTCCAAATAGTCCAGGGCAGCCCACCACAAAGATGGTACTGTTGAGGCCAAACCCTTAGGCCCAAGTCCAACCCCACTTAGACTAACAATAGAAAATTAGGAATTAACATACCTAGGGCTGGATAAGATTTTCAATTTCTCACATTTCTCTCAATTCTTCTCGGGGTTTTGGTATGTTATGACAATGAACCCACATAATTAGCACAAAAAAGTCATACTTTTAAATATTGGCACCAAGTAGGCAATAAATATATATCACTACAAAATGTGTATATCATAACTTTATTTTTACTTTTTGTGTATATCAAAGTGTATATTAAAATTTTACTTTCATTATTTGGTTATCTAAAATATAAATTATAAATATAGTATAAACATAACTGTATTATTTATACGTGGCAGTGTATAACACATCGAATATGTGTATACCAAAATGGATATCACAAGTTTATTTTCCTTCTTTATGTATATCAAATATTTATTTTCCTTCTTTGTATATCAAAATATATATCAAAAAAATTATTTACTCCCACAACTTGCTTAGAATATGTTATATCAAGAAATTATTTTCCTTCTTTGATCAAGGATAAAATTGAAGTAAGTTTATTCAGAATAAATTCTGCGCTCTTAAAATCAAATTGGATGATTTGATTTCCATTTATCCTTATAGTGCCAAATCTAATAATGTATACCACGATATATAATGTAATATACACAGATCCACATGGTGATATACATAGATGAACTCCATCTCAAACACACATAAGTCGATATATATATATATATATATATATATATATATTGCACTTCTATCATATGAAAGTTTAGAAATATCCTAGATTCTTTAACTCTTAAGTATTATTCTTGTTTTTAACTTGCTTTTATGTGGTATTGTTAGATCAGACTTAGTTATAGATATATGGATTCTTTTATATATCTTTCTTAAATCTTATATTTTGTTAAGAAGATCTCTTAAGGATGTCACTGTGATCTCTCCGGATTTACACTATAAGCAGTTTTTCTGAGAAAGGTGGATATGATAATTCTCAGTTGGCTTATAGATGGTTATTTATAACCTTTGTGTCATCCTAAAGAACAACTTCTTAAGAAGTTATTAGATTTAATTACTATATATTAAAGAAGAGATATATCTATACATTTAACTTTTAGATCTAACTTTTCTACATAATATTGAGTTAAGAACTTGAATATTATCCTTATGGAACCCAATGGTCTCTTGAGCCAAGAACAGGAAGCTTTAAAATTATCATTGTTAATTTTGCTATAATTAGTTGTGGATCTGAGTCATGTCTTTCTTCCACCCCTTCTCATCTCCTTCTAAAAATTCCTTCTCTTCTCCAACTTCTTCAACTTCCTCCTCATCATTCCGAAACTCAAAGAAGAAATTAGTTTTTCTGATTTGCAGCAATCAATTGATGACTGGAAGATCCCTAAACATCCACAGTACACAATTTACAAGTCCTCACGCTGGACCTTAACCAGTGATTACCATATTTCTACAATTGAACAAACTATTCCTCTTGAATCAGATCATGAGGAAATCAAACTTTTAAACCCTAAGTCTATAGAAAAATATAGACGAAAATTCAATTATCTCCATTTTGGTTTAGTGCAGATTGCAGCTAGACCTCTGTCTAGAGAAGGTCTAGACACATCCAATTTACTTTGATTGTTTTCCTAATTTTACAGTATCTCTTAGGGATAGAAATATCCTAGATTCTTTAACTCTTAGAATTCATGCAATGCGCCAACTCATGGGAATCAATGATCAGAGAACCATGCCTGGCCTGTTTAAAAAACAACTGAGAGATCAGTATCAATTGTACAAAAATTTTAGTTCTAAAGTGGCGGCACAAAGCCACGCTTCTTCTTCAAATTCCGTGGCGGCCCAAAGCCACACGACTTCTTCAATTCCCGTGGCTGCTAAAAGCACCACACAAAAAATATTGGAGGCTAGAATCCCCATTGCAGGTACTGGATGTCCATCCAACATCCAAAAATCCACACCTAATCAGGCACTTTCTTCACCAGTGCCACAACCTATTTCTCCAAACAGAAGCTCCTCTTCCGATGAGCCTACTTATATTAAGAATGAGAGTGTCTACCCACTCCCCCAACTTGAACCAGAGTTTTGGCATTCCAATCCCCAGGAAGTAGCTAAAGAAACTACTTAGCCCTTTAGCCAATTTTATTCAACATACACACAAACACACTCAAAAATACTATGAGTTTATTCTCACAGATACCAAATCCTGATTGTTTAAACCTCATAAAGACAAACACACCCAATCATATGTCACTCATACTACGGTGTGGATTAACAAAGTAATCTCACCAAAAGAATGGGGAACCCACCCAGCCACATACAGAAAGCTTTCTCAGCCTTTTGATCCACAATTTTATAATTACTGTGACTACCAGACAACATGGATGAATGCTTTCACCTTCCAAAACCAACTTGGAAAGCATTCGTGGTTCATCCTTTGGGGTAAACAATTGGCCTCTGACTTCCCTCAGTGGTTTATACATCAATGGTGGCCTGCATATGGTCATAGAGCTGAAATTCTCCCAGCACCGGTAAAGGAAGGTTATGACTATTTCTGCCACAGATTTTCTAGTGAGCAGCATATACCCATCCTTCTCCAATTTTCTCATAGATTTCATATCCCGTGGATATACTCCCAGAAGTTTTCCTTCCACAAGCCAGAAGGACATAAAGGACTACCATGGTTAGCCCTCCAAGGTCACTGCAAGTGGTACAAAATGTGGGATTCCTCCGACGCCTATGTGCCAGCAGTGGAGAAATGGTTTCTGTCTCATCCGCAGTATTTAGCAATAACAGATGCTGCCCAAATACTATTTCTACAACAAAAATCCATTGCGAATGCACAGTTAGCCGGTTCCAGCAGCAGGCTTGACTTCATTCAGCAAATGGAAAAAAATCTTGATTCTCTGAAGAGTCAAATTCCGGGTCAACAGAACCAAGCATCTTCGTCTGACAAATCATCATCATCATCAGAAGAAGAAGACCCTGATCTGATTTTTCCCTGATTTAATTTTCTGAGAAAATTCATCAGAAATTACATCAGCATGACGGCACAATGACATCACAGCTGACATCATCCATGACATCAGCTAGCACTTACTCTTAATGACATCATGTATGGCATTAGAAAACACTATGTACTTTTTAAATTTCTGGCTATAAATAGCACCCTATATCACTTGTAAGAGACACCTTACACACTACCACTTCAGAAAGAATTCTCTCCTCTCTCCCTCTAGAATTGGTTAGAGCTCTCTCCCTAATATACTATAAGTTTTGAACTTGTATATCAAATTTTGCCTTTTCAATAATTAATCAAGTTCTTATTTACTTCAATCTTGCTTATTTTATTTATGCATTATGGTCAGTTATACCGCCTAAATTAAATTATCGCATTTAATTTACATGGTTGGCTCTGCCCCATAAATTTATTTACTTGCACTCTGATCAAACTTTATTCTGCAGGTTTAATCTTTATATTGTTATTAGCTTCCTGTCCTTACATCTATTTATTTTTCCCCTAATCTTTTAGGGGCTTCGTAGATATTGTATATCACCTATATTTATTTCATGTATATCATGCATGTTTATATACCTGTCTATCTATATCAATGAAAATATTGTGTGATATACACTGATATACATTATGATGTACTTGTCTATGTATATCAATAAATTTTTTGTGTGATATACAAACTGATATATAACAGCCAAAACACTTATTTGTGATTATTTGCGAAATATATATCACAATTTTATTTTCGTTCTTTATGTATATAAAAATTATTATTAAAATTTTATTTTCATTATTTGTATATCCAAAATATGAATTTATAAATATAGTCGTCCAAAATTTATTCTTGTCTCTCTCTCTCTCTCTCTCTCTCTATATATATATATATATATATATATATATATATATATATATATATATATATATATATATATATATATTTTCCTTCTTTGTGTATATTAACTCCCAAAATCGGGAATGTCACATTTAAGCCACAAGCTCTATACCATAATAGCTCTATACAAAGAAAAGAAAATACATAAAAGTCTATCTAAAACTGGAGTGGAAGGTGACTCGAAGGATTCTGCGGACGCGGCAGAATTACCTTGCGGTCTACTCGAAGCAGCTACAAGGAATCCTAGCCACGGAACTGAGTACTATTACCTGGATCTGCACACGAAAAACATGTGCAGAAAAGGGCATGAGTACACCACATTTGGTACCCAGTAAGTGCCAAGCCTAACCCTAGTCAAGTAGTGACGAGGTCAGGTTAAGGCTCTACTGGATTTATAAGTAAAACAGTTTAAAAATAGTACAGAAGGAAAAGTAAATTCTAAGGTAAGCAGTAAAAATGAATAATCTAAAATAAAACAGCGACAGGGAGCCCTCGGCTCAGCACAACGTATCACACAGTGGAATCTCCCGGGATATTATCCCGTAGTCCCAATTATAAAGATTCAGTACATGGGGATCTCCGGGAATACGTCTGTAGTCGCAATTTAAATATGCAGTACATGGGGATCTCCCAGAATATGTCTGTTGTCCCAATTTAAATATGCATACATGGGGATCTCCCGGAATACGTCTGTAGTCCCAATTTAAATATGCAATGCGGAACGAATGACAAGTAAGGCATCAATTGAAACGGTTCATCAAATAGCAGGTAGGGAAAGCAATAAGCTATCTAACATGGCGCACAGAGTGTCAGATAAGAGATTTAATGTTAAACAGGTAAGCATGCTTTCCTAATCTAAGTTGAACAATTTAACACAGTAAGGCAAGGTAACAGGAGAAAAACAATTTATAATTTTCGGAGAAAAATGGAATTCTTGCAATAATGGCCCGTGCACGTACTCGTCACCTCACGTACATGGCACCCACACAACAATTAATATCAAAACAAACTAAGGGAAAGTCCCCAACACAGAGTTAGGAAAGACACTTACCTTGACTGCCCTACGCAACTCAAAACCACGTTCTTGCCACAAGTACCCGATTCCGAATGGCCCAAATCTATTCAATTCAATTGCATAATGTAAATATCACTTTAAGAAATCAACATAGCTAATTAGTTCGAAGCTAATACGCGAAATTAGGAAAATTGCCCAAAAAGTCCCCCAGGCCCACGTCTCGGAATCAAGTGAAAATTACAAATTTAGAACACCCATTCACTAATGAACTCACTCAAACAAGAATCATCAAAATCCGCGTCAAAATCTCCTTAAATCCTCAGATTTCTACTTGGGGAACTTTCCTCCCATTTTCATGATTTTCACCCGATTTCATTGGTTAGATTGAACAAATTGCCATGGATTAATGATATATAAGTGAATTAAGATTAGGAATCGTTACCTATGAATCTTCTCCTCAAAACCCACTGAAAATCGCCAAATCCCCAGCTCCAAATCGTTTTAGAAGATATGAATTTCAAACCCTCGGATTTTGTATTAACAACCCAGCAATTCCACACATGTGACTCATTGGACCGCACCTGCAGAAAATACATCGCAGGTGCGAAAACTCACTAAATGGACTGGGGCTGCACCTGTGGCCACTAGGCTGCATCTGCGGCTCCGCACCTGCAGAACCCCGTCCGCACCTGAGAGTCTGACTGCCCCTGACCAAAACCGCACCTACGATGCCTTCCTCCGCACCTGCGTGTCCGGCCCTGCGGCTCCCCATCCGCAGGTGCGAAACACCAGAACCAACAATGCTTCAGCTGGTTTTCTAAGTCCAAAAATCATCCTGTTGAGCATCCGAAACATCTCCGAGGCCCCCGGGACCTCAACCAAACTTACCAAACAATCCTAATACCTTATCCAAACTTAGTCGGGCCTTCAAAACACATCACATAACATCAAAATCACCAATTATACATGGATTCAAGCCTAAGAACTTATGAAATTTCCAAAATCTACAACCGATGCCGAAACACGTCAAAACTAATCCGAATGACCTCCAATTTTACACACAGGTCATAAATGACACTACGAACCTACATCCACTCTCGGAATTCCATTCCGAGCCCGATATCAAAATTTCACCTATCGGCCGAAATCGCTAAATTTCTAACTTTTGCCAATTCAAGCCTAACTCTACTACAGACCTCGAAAATACATTCCGGACACGCTCCTAACCCCGAAATCACCCAACGGAGCTAACGGAGTTGACGGAATTCCATTCTAGATCCGTCTTCACACAATTCCAACTACAATCCGATTTCTAAAGCTTAGACTCATATATAGGGACTATGTGTCCCAAAACTCTCCGAAATTCACAACTAAATGTTCTGACAAGTCCCAAAAGCAGAAATAGACATGGGGAAAGCAGTTATTAGGGGATCAAGGCGCTAACTCTCAAAATGACCAACCGAGTCGTTACAAAAAATATCAAACCATACCGAACTACTTCGGTATGGTATTTGGTACGCACAATTGATATACCGAATACTGAAGTACCGAACCGTAGTTATTAAATACCGAACCGAAGTACCTAACGCCCACCCCTATGCTTTTGTATTATTTGTAGAACTCCTTTGATTAGCACGTGGTTCCTTTGTTGCTTTGCTTTCATATTCCTTAATTGTAGAGATTCTTGTAAATTTAGCTATTGGATTGATTATATTTATTGAAAATATTTATGAATCGGTTTCCACGCCGCAACGATTGTGGTATGGTAAAATAAAGGAGGATTTTGATATTAATTATAATGATATGGTGTGATAGGGTTGCGTGCTGCAACGATTGTGTATGTAATACTTGATATTGATAAATTATGACATGGTGAAATAAGAAGGATTATGACATTGATTATGATGATATGGTGGGATCAGGTTGCGCGCTGCAACAGATTTCATATGTGATTCTTGATATTGATAAATAATGCTATGGTGAAATAAAGGAGAATTGTGTATGTACGGTGGGATCGGATTGCGCGCTGCAACGGATTGTATATGTTGTACTCGTTGTTGTTACTGTTTTGGTTTTCAGCATTTTATATGAACTTACGAGGTCTGTTATTCTGGGCGCTCTGATTGTGAATATTAAGTTCATTTTCATAAATTAACTGCTTTACTTTCATTTCCTGTTTTCCTTCCATGTTATTATTATTGTTACTGCGTACAAGTTATTGTAAGTGGCTCGCCTTAGCCTCGTCATTAGTTTGTTGAGGTTAGGCTCGGTACTTACAAAGTACATGAGGTTGGTAGTACTCATACTACACTTTCACTTTTCGTGCAGATTTCGGAGTTGGTACCAACGGTATTTAATAGACTTGCTCGGATCTAGCTAGCAGTGGAGACTTGAGGTACAACTGCACGACGTCCGCAACCCTGAAGTCCCTGTCTACTTTATTTTAGTTGTTTATTTTGATTTAGAAAGTTGTGTTTATTTTAGACCATTATCTGTAGTATTGTAGACGCTCATGTATTCGTGACACCAGTTCCGGGATTTGTATTTGTATTTCGTCACTTATTAGTTATTTATCGTATTTCAGAATTTTGGATTTTCTTATTGTCATTTAATTTGGAAATTGTTAAAAATGATTAATAGATATAGCTAAATTTTACTAGCTTAGCAAGTGAAATGTCATGCGCCATCATGGTCCCGAGGGTAGGAATTCCTGGTCGTGACAACTGTTTGGCTAAAACCTCTAATTCATCCTCTAGAAAGGGAAAGGCTAGACTCACATTCCCCTGTCAACCTTATGAATGATGTGATTCATTATGATCTTAAGGTATATTTCCTTGCTTCTACTTCTTTAATTTCTTCCCTTTATTATGTATATAACATCTTTCATTTTCCTTTCTTTTTTATAGATTAATTTAACGGGCATAAAGCTGATGAGAAGGTTAGCTTGGACCAAGCTACAGGTTGTTGGGTTAGGTACGGAAGATGATAACTGGAAGGAACAATGTGAGAGCCTTCAGTTGGAAAAAAGATGTTTTGGCCAGTGATAAGAAGGCTTTGGAGCAACAACTCAGGCTAGCTACCACTGAATTGGCAGTGGTGAAAGCGTCAACAGATCAAGTGGAGAATGAAAAAGCTAGGATGAAAGCTACTTTCGCCGAGCAGCATTCAAAGGCTACCGAAGAGATTCAAAATTTGAAAGAACTTCTTAATAAAAAAGAAATATATACGGGTGAACTAGTTCGAGAGTTTACCCAAGCTCAAGAAGATATTTGTGCCTCCTCCGATAGATTTCTTTGACTCTACTTTGGAGCCTCTGAAGGTTTCCAATGATGCTGTCGAAGCCGAAAGAAAACTTGAGGGCTGAAGTTGATCAGTTAGAAAGGGAGTACGAGGCTATAGAGGATTTTCACGACCCCAAAATACCCAGTCGTGATGGCGCCTATCGTGAAATCAGGCAAGCCACACACTTCCTTTGTTTAAAGCTATTTTCAGAAAATCCACTATGTTTGCAGCAAGAGTCTCATGTTTAATGAGCATTTAAGAGTTTAATCATCATTAAGAAACATAAGCCAAAGTAAAACCCAACCCAGATCTAGTGTCACCAATCCATGAGCTACTACTACGTAAGAATGTTAAAATACAAAATAGAAAACATAGTCTGAAATAATAAAAGTGCGACAAGAAGATAGAGAAGGAGAAGACGAGGTTGCGATCGCCAGCTGCTACCTTGAAGACTCTGAAAGAAACTCTGACAGACGCTCATCAACCATTACCGGGTCCCGATGTACCTGGATTTGCACACAAGGTTCAGGGGGTAACGTGAGTACACCAACTCAGAAGTAACGAACCAAAACTATGGGATGAGAGGTAGTGACAGACTAAACCTCAACAATTATAATAATCAGCGTACAAAAATTTAGACATGTTCACAGTTTATCAGAAAATAACAACAGAATATGCCAGATATATCTCAATATGCTCTACATGACAACATATCAACAATGTGGAAATGCACGTAGTGCTCACAACTCTCCCACAGAAGTCCACTCACTATTATATATGGCTTTCAGGCCCAGGGAAGATCCATCCCGGAATATGCATGAACATTGGTGACCGTGGTCACTCAGTACTGAGGAAAAAGGCAGTCCAGCCCCACGGAGAAGATCCATCTCCGAAATAAAACACTCGGACAAGATCCATGTCCAGGGACGAGCCATCCCTCACATATCATCAACTTCATACAAGATCCATGTCCAGGGAAGATCCATCCCTCAATATCAATGCGCTCACTGGGGGTGTAAAGACTCCGGAGGGGCTCCTACTAGCCCAAACGCTATATCAAGCCAACGAAGGCATGATCAAAATATCGCTGCGGTGTGCAATCCGATCTCATAACTGTCTCAATAACAGGCTCTCAGCCTCACTCAGTCATTACTCTCCAGTCTCGCTCACATGGGCTTACAGATGCATGAATTAGCCCGAAGCAATGATAAATATGTAAAATTAACAATTACCGAGACTAGGCATGAAATGATATGCTATGACAGGGCTGAGTATATGAAATCAAATAAACACATAAGGAGATAGCAATATACGACCACTCGGGTCTCAGTATTTTCGGCGTGAAGCCTTAGCATTTAACTTAGCATGATTTCTAGCATGTTCACATTAACCACATCAATAGAAATGCGGATATCAATCTGTAATAGCTCCTAGACGGTGCCGTGGGATGAGCCAAGCCACAAATCACTCGGTGCACGCCCGTCACTTGGCATGTGCGTCACCTTAATTATAGTCATATGTCATATAGTTCGGGGTTTCGAATCTTTAGAACCAAGTTTGGAAACGTTACTTACCTCAAAACCGGCTAAAATCCTAGCCCTCAATGCCTTTGCCTATAGACTCGACCTCCAATTTCTCCAAACCTACCAAAAATCAGATTTATATCATTATTATATGCCAAGGAACGAAGCCCATTCGAAAATTATCAAAATTAACCAAAAATCTCGAAATTGGCCAAACCCGACCCCCGATCCCACGTCTCAGAATCCGATCAAAATTACATCACAAGAATCCTCATCCTCCCACGAGTCTATGCATACCAAGAACATCAAAATCAGACTTCAAATGATCCCTCAAATCCCCCAATTAAAAGTCTCAAGTTACAAGCACTAATTTCCCAATTGTTGTCACTAATTTCCATACTTTTCACCCCCAATAAGTCAAATAATCACAAATAAACGAGTTTTAAGTCCAAAAGTCTTACCTCCACGAAGAACCCTCGAATTTCCTCTTTAAAACCCTCCAAAAAGCTTCAAACCCGTATAAAATTGGTGGAATAATGACCAAAATTCGCGAAGGGTTCTATTTATATGTTCTGCCCAGCGATGACCGCACCTGCGGATACGCACATGCGGTCCCAGGTGCGCACATGCGAGATTTCATTTAAATTCCAATTTAGGCACCTGCGCTTTATCTTCCGCACCCGCGACTTCGCAGGTGCGGCCAAACCTCCGCATCTGCGGTCTTCCTCTCCCTTAGCCATTTCCGATTCAGCGATTCCTCGTCCGCTTGTGCGGACTCGCACCTGCGGTCCCTTATCCGCAAGTGCAGAAACACCAGAAGATTTTAGACCAGCGGTTCCAAAATGCCAAAAACCATGCCGATAACCATTAGAACTCATTCCGAGGCCCTCGAGACCTCAACCAAAAGTACCAATAAGTCATAAATGATCCCCTGGACTTAGTCGAACCCTCAGAACACCCAAAATAATATCAAAACATCAAACCAACCCATGATTCAAGCCTAAGGATCTTCAAACTTTCGAAAATCACCAACGATGCCGAAACTAACCAAACATCGTCCGAATGACCTGAAAATTTGCATACACCTCCAAAAATGACACTACGAACCTGTTCCAACTTTCGGAAATCCATTCCGACCACGATTGCTAATTTTTCGATGCCGACCGAAAATTGCCAAAAACTCAATTTCTCCAATTCAAGCCTAGTTCTACTATGGACCACACACTCCTATGTCCGAAATCACCTAACGAAGCTATCCGAGCCATAAAATCTACATTCCGAGGTCGTTTACCTATAGTCAACTCCCGGTTGACTTTTCCAACTATTAGGCCAATTTAAGAGATTAAGTGTCTCAATTCTCATCACGACCACTCTGAACCCGAACCAACCGACCCATTACATCATGAATAGGTTAAACAACATATGATAAAGCTGAAACAAGGGAAACAAGGCTGATTTCACAGAACGACCGGCCGAGTCGTTACATTCTCCCCCTCTTAAACAAATGTTCATCCTCGAACGGGTCTAGAAATATACCTGGAGTCTCAAATAAGTGGGGATATCTGCTCCGCATCTCCCGCTCGGTCTCCTAGGTGGTATCCTCCACCGGCTTCCCTCTCCATTGCACCTTTACTGAAGCTATATCCTTAGACCTCAACCTTCTGACCTGTCGACCCAAAATAGCCACTGGCTTTACCTTACAAGACATATCACCCTCAAGCTAAACCATGCTGAAGTCCAAAACATGAGACGGGTCACCAACATACTTCCGGAGCATAGAAACATGGAACACCGGATGAACACTCGATAAGGTGGGTGGCAAAGCAAGTATATAAGCCACCTCTCCAACCCTCTGAAGCACCTCAAAAGGCCTAATGAACCGGGGACTCAACTTGCCCCTCTTCCAAAACCGCATAACACCCTCATGGGTGACACCTTCAGTAGTAACTTCTCCCCAACAATGAAAGACATAGCTCTTCTGCCTAGACTGCGCCGTGTGAAGTCGCTCCTGAATCAACTTCACCTTATCCAACGCATACTGCACCAAATCTATGCCCAAAAGCCTAGCCTCACCCGACTGGTAACTATTATTATATGCAAATTCCGCGAGTGGCAGAAACTGGTCCTATGAACACCCAAAATCAATGACACATGCACGCAACATGTCCTCAAGAATCTAAATAGTGCGCTCTGATTGTCCGTCAGTCTGAGGATGAAATCTTGTGCTCAACTCGACCTGAGTACCCAACTCTCTCTGCACGGCCCTCCAAAACTGAGATGTGTTGTCTGAAATCATAAAAACTGGAACACCATGCAATCGGATAATCTCTCTAATATAAATCTCAGCTAACCGCTCTGAATAATAAGTAGTACTAATAGGAATGAAGTGCGCGGACTTGGTCAACCAATCCACAATAACCCATATAGCATCGAACCTCCTCGAAGTCCGTGGGAGCCCAACTACAAAGTCCATGGTGATCCGCTTCCACTTCCACTCCAGAATATCCAACCTCTGAAGCAACCCACCTGGTCTTTGGTGCTCATACTTGACCTGCTAACAGTTAAGACACCGAGATACAAACTCAACGATATCCTTCTTTATCCGCCTCCACCAATAATGCTGTCTCAAATCCTGATACATCTTCGCGGTACCCGAATGGATGGAATACCATGAGCTATGGGCCTTTGATGACTCAAGAGGTCATTCTATGAATTTAGGCTCCGTTCTAGGCTTATTAGCCAACAAAAAAAAGATTAATTTCAACTATCTCGATTTGCGTGCGCAGTCCTGGCGTGAAACCGAAAAGCTTTTATATGAAAATATGAGAAATAGTAATTCTCAGAGTTAAAATTTGATTATAGTTGACTTTGGTCAACATTTTGAGTAAACGGACCCGAATCTGTGTTCCGACGATCCCGGGAGGTTCGTAGTAAAATATGGAAACTCGGGCGTATGTCTGGAAATGAATTCCGAGGTCCCAAGCCTTAGAAATTAATTTTTGAAAGAAATTGTTTTGCTGAATTATTAATGAAATAAAGAAAAGAATTAATTTTTGAAACCATTAGTATCGGGCCCGTCTTTTGGTTCCGGAGTCCGGTACAGATTTGTTATAGTATTTAAATACTATCTATGAAATTTGATGAGAATCAGAGTTGATTTGTGATACCCTACAAATAAGGGTATATGCGTAATCGGAAAACACATAAATAAAGATAGAAACAAGCAAGCAATTAAAAAAAGAAAGGGACGAAGCCTAAGAAATAATTGATATAGGGCATCGTATAGAGTTTGGGAATGGGTAAAATTCCAATTCCTTTCAATCTAAAAGAAAAAAGAATAAGAGTAGGAGAGTTGGGGCATTAAAGCTCATGCAAACAAAAACAAAACAAAAAAATCTAAGGAACAACAAAGATGTTGGTAGCAAGTTCACATTTATAAAGAGGAAATCAAGAAGGTCTTTATAGTGTCTAGAGATCTGGTGCCACAAGAGAGCCACTATCAGCGGAGTTTAATTCGAGTTTCAAGGTATTTTGTTTTTCATCCATTAACATAGGTATATCAGATTATCATGGCTAAACAATGATATTGATAACTTGGTTATGTGGAGTTTCGATTGAATTGTATAGTATAATACCTATGAATGAGATCAGATTGTCATTATTCTAAATTGAGAAGTAATGAATATATTAGTCATTGCTACCTTAGTTGAGAGTCTCTGAGTGCTTGCAAAGCAGTACGTGAAATATTGCAAAGGTATTGAGTTCCCAGGAAATTCAAAGTACATGTATAAACAATCTATATATATTGACATACACATAAGCAAGAACCAATTTCCTTTCCAGTTAAGTTCCATTAAACTACAAAGAATATATGAACATATTCCGAGGAGTGAAAATAGAAAAAATGGATTAGATTTGACAGGATCTGGAATCGATTATATTGGTAGTTCACGAAGGTAATACCTAGATCGATTTTGTAATAGTATAGGTCGTGAAGAAAGTCACACGAAGTGCTCGCAAGTGACAAGTTTGTATTTTGGCTCGATTACTATTCGAGTGTGTTGGAGGTGAATTCAAAAGGAAAAGGGGTAATTGAGCTGTGAGTAGCATGCGAATTTGAGGTAAGTGTTTGGTCTAACCTTGACTTGAGGGAATAGGAATCCCCACTTATTTGCTATGTGAATTGCATGTGTGTGGTATATAGGTGAGGTGACGAGTATCTATACACCACCAAATGGTCTGTTAAACATGATCCCTTCCCCCTTTCCAATTTAATTGATTCATGTCTTAATTGTTCTATGTTAATTATTGTTTCCATGACTACTTGGCGTTATTACTTTGTTGTTAAATAATGTTGTGGTTATTTTGGAAGAGTATTGGTTGTTTATTTGGTCCCCTTGTGATATATAATGGTTGAGAAATTTGGTATTGTTTTATGAGATGTGTGTGTGTGTGTGTATATATATATATATATATATATATATATATATATATATATATATATATATATATATATGTATACTCCTGTTGGTTCATTTTGAGATATTATTTATGAAGTTTGTGAGAACTACCGTTTATTGTTTATGACTATTGAGACAAAAGTATTGTGAAAGGCTTGACCTGAATTGTGAAAGTTTTGATATATATAAATATATATGACTGTGATAAGGGTGGACATGGGAAATAAATATATGTGACTGTGATAAGAGTGGACAGGGAAAATAAATATATACGACTGTGATAAGGGTGGACAGGGGAAATATATACATATGACTGTGATAAGGGTGGACAAGGGAAATATATATGACTGTGATAAGGGTGGACATGGAGAACATAAATATATGACGGTAATAATGGAGGAAAATTATGCTTTACTGATTTTTATTACAAGATTTGGAAATTTATTGTTTTATCCTACTGTTTTCTCTGATCATGCACATTTGGTTATTTTAAATTAAAGTTTGGAAATTTGGAAATTTGTGTGAAATTTTGGTGACAGCTGAGACCTGGAATAGGAGACTGAGTTATTTTATTTATTGTTTCAGTTTATATTTTCTTGTTTGTGTAGAACTGTTTAATTGTGCTATTTTATATATATATATATATATTGTCATAGGTTAAGTTATAATTGTCCCGCCTTAGCCTCGTCACTACTTCGTCGAGATTAGGCTCGGCACTTACTCAGTACATGGGGTCGGTTGTACTGATACTACACTCTGCACTCTTTTGTGCAGATCCAGGTACCAGACAACAATAGAGATTTTTAGAGCAGCTATCCATTTATCCGGAGACACGAGGTATATCTGCCGGCGTTCGCAGATCCCGAGAGTCTTGTCTTAGTTCGTAGAGACTGTTTTACAATTTTCTCAAAACAGTTATATTATTTCTTTCAGCCTATTATTTGTAGTATTCTTTAGTAGTTCGTGAATTGTGACACCAGACCCTGGGGTAGTTTTAGAGTTATTTATATAATTAGTTCGTGGCTCAATTTATTTATTTGTTTATCATTTCATATTTGGAGTTATTCATTGAAATTCATTAGATTAAGTTACTTAATATTTATTTTATTATGTCTAAATGGAAATTCAGGGGAAATAGCTAATCGAACTCTAACATTGGCTTGCCTAGCAAGTGTGGTGTTAGGCGCCATCACGATCCCTAGGTTTGGGGAATTTGGGTCGTGACAAGTTGGTATTAGAGCCCTAGGTTTCTTAGGTCTCACAATTCACGAACAAGCTTAATAGGGTCTGAAGGATCGATACAGAGACGTCTGTACTTATCTCTCGGAGGCTATTGAGTTAGGAAACAACACCATTTTTATTTCTATTCTATCGTGCGATTCTTGTATCTCAAATACTGAATGGATTCTTTTATTCTCTCGCAGATGGCGAGAACACATGCTTCATCTTTCGCTAACCAGCATTCCTGTCCTCCAGCAGCAACAACTCCTACTAGGGGCATAGGCCGAGTCTGCGCCAGAGGCAGAGGTAGGGGTAGAACTCAGCCCATTGCTCAGGCAGCAGCCCCAGCTGTGGAACCTCAGGTTGAGACTAATGAGGGGGTTCTAGCTCAGACCGTTCCAGCGGGACCAACTCAGGTCCCCGAGGGGTTTATTGCTACCCCGGTTCATCAGGACGCTTTGGCCCGTTTAGTGGGCCTCATGGAGAGTGTGGCCCAGACTAGCACATTCCCTGTTGCAGCAGCCGTATCTTAGGCTGGAGGAGGGGTTCAGACTCCTGCTACCCACACTCCGGTTCACACTACTCCTCAGGTTCAGACCCCAGTAGCCAATCCAGTTGGGGTTATTCAGCCAGTTGCAGCAGTGCCGCCCGCTAATGGGGTAGCCATGTCTTCAGATGCTTTGTGGAGACTGGACATGTTTATCAAGCTTTTCCCTGTTCACTTCAGTGGTGCTACTTCAGAGGACCCTCAGGAATATCTGGATAGTTGTCATGAGGTGTTGCGTAATATGGGTATTTTGGAGACCAATTGGGTCGATTTTGCTGCTTTTCAGATGACTGGTTCCGCCAAGAAATGGTGGAGGGATTATCTGTTGACTAGACCAGCCGGGTCGCCTGCCTTGACTTGGGATCAGTTCTCTCATCTCTTTATGGAGAAGTTTTTTCCTGTTACTACTCAAGAGGATAAGCGTCGTCAGTTTGAGCGACTTCAGCAGGGCAGCATGATCGTGACCCAGTATGAGACTCGTTTCGTGGTTTTGGCTAGGCATGATATTCTCTTATTACCCACACAGAGAGAGAGAGGGTCAGACGGTTTATTGAGGGCCTTGCTCAGCCCATCAGGTTGCAGATGGCCAAGGAGACCGGGACCGAGATTTCTTTTCAGGACACAGCTAACGTGGCTAGGAGGGTTGAGTCGGTTCTCGGGATGGGAGGTCAGGGGTCTGACAAGAGACCTCGTCATTCCGGCGGTTTCAATGGTGCCTCATCTGGAGGCAGGACTTCATTTAGCCGAGGCCATTCTTCCAGGACATTTCATTCGGGACTACAGGATTCATATGGTACTTCGGGTGGTCGTGGTTCTTATCTGCCTTCTCCTGCTCAGCCAGTCTACAGTGCTCCTTCAGCTCCTATTAGAGCACCTCCTCTGTAGAGTTTTCATCGTGGCCAGCCGGTTCGTTCGGGTCAGCATACTTATCAGGAGGGATGTTTCGAGTGTGGTGAATTTGGGCATGTTCGGAGGACTTTTCCAAAATATGCAGGTAATCAGTTTCAGCATCACGGTTCTCGTGCCATAGTTCTAGCACCAGCTCCAGTACCACTAGCCCATGTAGCAAGGGGTAGGGGTCAGGTAGTGAGAGGTAGAGGCCAGAATGTTAGAGGTGGAGGTCAGATAGCTAGAGGTGGATGTCATATAGCTAGAGGTGGAGGTCCTCCTAGAGGTGTGGTTCAGGGTGGAGGGGCCCAGCCCCGACTATATGCATTTCCAGCCAGGCCTGAGGCGGAGTCCTCCGACGCTGTTATTACAGGTATCATCTCAATTTGTGATAGAGCTACTTCAGTTTTATTTGATCCGGGGTCTACTTATTCATATGTTTCATCCTATTTTTCCTTGTATTTGAATGTGCCCCGTGATCTCTTGAGTGTTCCTATTTATGTGTCTACACCGGTAGGGGATGCTATTGTGGTAGATCGTGTGTATCGTTCGTGCGTAGTAGTCATTGAAGGTCTTGAAACTAGTGTGGATCTTTTACTTCTAGACATGGTTGATTTTGATGTTATATTGGGCATGGATTTGTTGCCACCCTATTATGCCATTTTGGACTGTCACGCCAAGACAATTACTTTAGCCTTACCAGGGTTGCCTCGATTAGAATGGAAAGGTACTCCTGGTCATTCTCCCAACCGAGTGATTTCATATGCTAAGGCTCGCCGCATGGTGGAGAAAGGGTGTTTGGCTTATTTGGCTCATATTCGTGATTCCGATGCCGAGGTTTCTTCTATAGAGTCAGTTCATATTGTTCGTGAGTTTCCCGAGGTATTTCCTACAGACCTACCGGGGATGCCACCTGACAGGGATATCGATTTTTGTATTGATGTGGCTCGGGGCACTCAGCCCATTTCTATTCCTCCATATCGGATGGCCCCACCAGAATTGAAAGAGTTGAAGGAACAGTTGCAAGACTTGCTAGATAAGGGTTTCATCAGACCTAGTGTCTCACCTTGGGGTGCACCGGTATTGTTTGTAAAGAAGAAAGATGGGTCGATGAGGATGTGTATTGATTACCGGAAGCTAAATAAAGTTACTATCAAGAATAAGTATCCGTTGCCGAGAATTGATGACTTATTTGATCAGCTTCAGGGTGCTAGGGTATTTTCGGAAATTGATTTGAGGTCGGGCTATCATCAGCTGAAGATTAGGGCGTCCGATGTTCCTAAGACAGCCTTTCAGACGAGGTATGTGCATTATGAATTTCTGGTGATGTTATTTGGGTTGACTAATGCTCCAGCAGCCTTTATGGATTTGATGAATCGGGTTTTCAAGCCCCATATGGACTCTTTCGTGATTGTGTTCATTGATGATATACTTATATACTCCCGCAGTCGGGAAGAGCATGAGCAACACATTCGAATAGCCCTCAAGACTTTGAGAGATAATCAGTTGTATGCCAAGTTTTCAAAATGTGAGTTCTGGTTAGATTCAGTAGCCTTCTTGGGTCATATCGTATCAGCTGAGGGTATTCAGGTTGATCCTAAGAAGATATAGGCAGTCAAGAACTAGCCTAGACCCACTACAGCCACGGAGATCAGGAGCTTCTTGGGCTTGGCGGGTTACTACCGTCGTTTTGTGGAGGGGTTCTCATCCATAGCAGCCCCAATGACTAAATTGACTCAAAAAGGTGCCCCATTTAAATGGTCAGACGAGTGCGAGGCGATCTTTCAGAAGCTCAAGACAGCCTTGACTTCAGCACCGATGTTGGTGTTACCATCAGGTTCGGGTCCTTTCATGGTGTATTGTGATGCTTCCCGAGTTGGACTTGGAGCAGTGTTGATGTAGGATGGCAGGGTGATTGCATATGCGTCTCGACAGATGAAAGTCCATGAGAAGAATTATCATGTTCATGACTTAGATTTGGCAGCCATCGTTCATGCATTGAAAATATTTGGAGGCACTATCTTTATGGCATGCCGTGTGAGGTTTTTACTGACCAGCGCAGTCTCTAGTACTTGTTCAATCAAAAAGATCAGATGGTTAGAGTTACTAAAAGATTATGATGTCACCATATTATATCACCCAGGGAAGGCCAACGTGGTGGATGATGCATTGAGTAGGAAGGCGGTGAGTATGGGCAGCCTTGCGTATATTCCAGTCGGTGAGAGACCGTTAGCTTCAAATATTCAAACGTTAGTTAATCAGTTCGTGAGGTTGGATATTCCGCCCAGCAGTGTTCTAGCTTGTACAGTCGCTCGGTCTTCTCTAACTAAGCGTATCCGAGAGCGGCAGGATGATGACCTGCATTTGATGGTTCTTAGGGCACAGTTTGACGCGGTGGTGCCAAGAAAGTTACAGTTGGAGATGATGGTGTTTTGAGGATGCAGGATCATATATATGTGCCTAATGTTGATGGCCTTCGTGAGTTGATCCTTGAGGAGGCTCCCAATTCTAAGTATTCGATTCACCCAGGAGCAGCCAAAATGTACCAAGACTTGAGGCAGCATTACTGGTGGAGAAGGATGAAAAAGGACATTGTTGCATATGTGGCTCGTTGTTTAAATTGTCAGCAGGTAAAATATGAGCATCAGAGATCTGGTGGTTTGCTATAGCATATAGTGATTCCTGAGTGGAAGTGGGAGCGTATCACCATGGACTTCGTTGTTGGTCTCCCACGGACCCAGAGGAAATTTAACGCAGTTTGGGTTATTGTGGATAGGCTGACTAAATCAGCACATTTCATTCCTGTGGCGAGTAATTATACTTCGGAGCGGTTGGCTGAGCTGTATATTCGGGAGACTGTTCTCCTTCATGGCATACCCGTGTCTATAATTTCTTATCGGAGTACACAGTTTACTTCGGACTTTTGGAGGGCAGTTCAGCGTGAGTTGGGTACCCGAGTGGAGTTGAGCACAACATTTCACCCTCAGACTGACGGGCAGTCCGAGCGTACCATTTAGATCTTGGAGGATATGCTCCGTGCTTGTGTTATTGACTTTGGAGGTTCTTGGGATCAATTCTTGCCGTTAGAGGAGTTTGCTTATAATAATAGCTATCGGTCGAGCATTTAGATGGCTCCTTATGAGGCATTGTATGGTAGACAGTGCATATCGCCTGTTGGATGGTTTGAGCCGGGGAGGCTCGGTTACTGGGTACAGACTTAGTTCAGGAGGCCTTGGATAAGGTCAAGATTATTCAGGAGAGACTTCGTGAAGCTCAGTCTAGGCAAAAGAGTTATGCCGATCGTAAGGTTCGTGATGTGGCATTCATGGTTGGAGAGAGAGTATTGCTTCGTGTATCGCCCATTAAGGGTGTTATGAGGTTTGGAAAGAAGGGTAAGTTGAGCCCTAGGTATATCAGACCATTTGAGATTCTTGATAAAGTGGGGGAGGTAGCTTATAGACTCGCATTGCCTCCAGGGTTATCCTCAGTTCATCCGGTATTCCACGTGTCTATGCTCCGAAAATATTATGGTGACCCGTCCCATGTGTTAGATTTCAGTTCTGTCCAATTGGACAAAGACATGACTTATGAGGAGGAGCCGGTAGCTATTTTAGACCGACAGGTTCGTCAGTTGAGGTCTAAGAGTTATCCTTCAGTTCGAGTGCGGTGCAAAGGCCATCCAACTACTTGGGAGTTTGAGTCGGACATGCAAACTAGATATCCACACTTGTTCGCCAATTCAGGTAATTTTCTATGTCCATTCGAGGACGAACGTTTATTTTAGAGGTAGAGATTGTGATGACCCAAGAGGTCATTCTGTGAATTTAGGCTCCGTTCTAGTCTTATTAGCCAACAAAGAAAAAGATTAATTTCAATTATCTCGATTTGCGTGCGCAGTCGGGGCGTGAAACCGGAAAGCTTTTATGTGAAAATATGAGAAATAGTTAGTTTCAGAGTTAAAATTTGATTATAGTTGACTTTGGTCAACATTTTGAGTAAACAGACACGGATCTGTGTTCCGACGATCCCGGGAGATCCGCAGTAAAATATGAAACTCAGGCGTATGCCCGGAAATGAATTCCGAGGTCCCAAGCCTTAGAAATCAATTTTTGAAAGAAGTTGTTTTGCTGAATTATCAATGAAATAAAGAAAAGAATTAATGTTTGAAACCATTGGTATCGGGCCCGTATTTTGGTTACGGAGTCAGGTACAGATTTGTTATAGTATTTAAATACTATCTATGAAATTTGATGAGAATCGGAGTTGATTTGTGATACCTTACAAATAAGGGCATATGCGTAATCGGAAAACACATAAATAAAGATAGAAACAAGCAAGAAATTAAAAAAAGAAAGGGCCGAAGCCCAAGAAATAATTGATATAGGCATCGTATAGAGTTTGGGAATGGGTAAAAGTCCAATTCCTTTCAATCTCAACGAAAAAGGACTAAGAGTAGGAAAGTTGGGGCATTAAAGCTCCTGCAAACAAAAACAAAACAAAAAATAAATAAATCTAAGGAACAACAAAGCTGTTGGTAGCAAGTTCACATTTATAAAGAGGAAATCAAGAAGGTCTTTATAGTGTCTAGCGATCTGGTGCCGCAAGAGAGCCACTATCAGCGGAGTTTAATTCGAGTTTCAAGGTATTTCTTTTCATCCATTAACATAGGTATATCCAGATTATCATGGCTAAACAATGATATTGATAACTTGGTTATATGGAGTTTCGATTGAATTGTATAGGATAATACCTATGAATGAGATCAGGTTGTCATTATTCTAAATTGAGAAGTAATGAAGATATTAGTCATTGCTACCTTAGTTGAGAGTCTCTGAGTGCTTGCAAAGCAGTACATGAAATATTGCAAAGGTATTGAGTTCCCAGGAAATTCAAAGTACCTGTATAAACAATCTATATATATTGACATTCACATAAGCAAGAACCAATTTCCTTTCCAGTTAAGTTCCATTAAATTACAAAGAATAGATGAACATATTCCAAGGAGTGAAAACAGAAAAAATGGATTAGATTTGACAGGATCTGGAATCTATTATATTGGTAGTTCATGAAGGTAATCCCTAGATCGATTTTGTAACAGTATAGGTCGTGAAGAAAGTCACACGAAGTGCTCGCAAGTGACAAGTTTGTATTTCGGCTCGATTACTATTCGAGTGTGTTGGAGGTGAATTCAAAAGGAAAAGCGGTAATTGAGCAGTGAGTGGCCTGCGAATTTGAGGTAAGTGTTTGGTCTAACCTTGACTTGAGGGAATAGGAATCCCCACTTATTTGCTATGTGAAATGCATGTGTGTGGTGTATAGGTGAGGTGACGAGTATCTATGCACCACCAAATGGTCTATTAAACATGATCTCTTCCCCCTTTCTAATTTAATTGATTCCTGTCTTAATTGTTCTATGTTATTTATTGTTTCCATGACTACTTGGCCTTATTACTTTGTTGTTAAATAATGTTGTGGTTATTTTGGAAGAGTATTGGTTGTTTATTTGGTCCCCTTGTGATATAGAAAGGTTGAACAGTTTGGCATTGTTTTACGAGATATATATATATATATATATCT
>ML290828.1:12082-46755 GCA_005239495.1 Nicotiana undulata | reverse complement strand
ATATATATATATATATATATATATATATATATATATATATATATTCCCGTTGGTTCATTTTGAGATATTATTTATGAAGTTTGTGAGAACTACCGTTTATTGTTCATGACTATTGATACAAAAGTATTGTGAAAGACTTGGCCTGAATTGTGAAAGTTTTGATATATATAAATTTATACGACTGTGATAAGGGTGAACATGGGAAATAAATATATATGAATGTGATAAGGGTGGACAGGGAAAATAAATATATACGACTGTGATAAGGGCGGACAGGAGAAATATATACATATGACTGTGATAAGGGTGGACAAGGGAAATATATATGACTGTGAAAAGGGTGGACGGGGAGAACATAAATATAAGACAACGATAAGGGAGGAAAGTTAAGCTTTACTGATTTTTATTACAAGATTTGGAAATTAATAGATTTATCCTACTGTTTTCTCAGATCATGCACATTTGGTTATTTTAAATTAAAGTTTGGAAGTTTGAAAATTTGGAAATTTGTGTGAAATTTGGTGACAGCTGAGGCCTGAAATAGGCGGCTGAGTTATTTTATTTATTGTTTCAGTTTATATTTTCTTGTTTGTGTAGAATTGTTTTATTGCCGTTATTATATATATATATATATATATATATATATATATATTGTCACCGGTTAAGTTATAATTTTCCAGCCTTAGCCTCGTCACTACTTCGTCGAGGTTAGGCTCGGCACTTACTCTGTACATGAGGTCGGTTGTACTGATACTACACTCTGCACTCTTTTGTGCAGATCCAGGTACCAGCCAGCAATAGAGATTTTTAGAGCAGCTATCTATTTATCCGGAGACACAAGGTATATCTGCCGGCGTTCGCAGATCCCGAGAATCTTCTCTTAGTTTGTAGAGACTGTTTTACAATTTTCTCAAAACAGTTATATTATTTCTTTCAGCCTATTATTTGTAGTATTCTTTAGCAGTTCGTGAATTGTGACACCAGACCCTGGGGTAGTTTTAGAGTTACTTATATAATTATTCGTGGCTCGATTTTTTTTTTTTTTTTTATCATTTCATATTTGGAGTTATTCATTGAAAGTCGTTAGATTAAGTTACTTTAAATTTATTTTATTATGTCTAAATGGAAATTCAAGGGAAATAGCTAATCGAACTCGAACATTGGCTTGCCTAGCAAGTGTGGTGTTAGGATCCATCATGATCCCTAGGTTTGGGGAATTTGGGTCGTGACAGGGCCTCTGCTAGAATCAACTCTCGAAGCGCATCCACCAATCACTACATCCCTAGCATCACCTCGCCGGACCCTGTCCCGAAGAACGAGCAAGTGTGGGTCAACATACTGGCGCTCTCTGATCCGGTCATAAAGAGAAGACCTGGAGGCTACACGAGCCAATACCCGGTGGGACTATGATAGATCCAATCTCACCAAGTGGCCCGCTAAGGCCTGAAAATCAAGTGCTAATGGTCTCTCTGCTGTTGGGAGATATGCTAGACTCCCCAAACTCTCTGCTCTGCGACTCAAGGCATCTGCCACTACATTTTTCTTTCCCGAATGGTATAGAATGGTGATATCATAGTCCTTGAGAAGCTCCAACCATCTCCTCTGATGCAAATTCAGATCCTTATGCTTAAGCAGATGTTGCAGACTATGGTGATCAGTAAAAACCTCACAATGCACACCGTACAAATAATGACGCCAAATCTTCAAGGTGTGAACAATGGCTGCTAGCTCGAGATCATGTAC
The DNA here is from genome assembly GCA_005239495.1 of Nicotiana undulata. Taxonomy (NCBI): domain Eukaryota; kingdom Viridiplantae; phylum Streptophyta; class Magnoliopsida; order Solanales; family Solanaceae; genus Nicotiana; species Nicotiana undulata. The sequence goes on along the minus strand of ML290828.1, from coordinate 45,012 downwards.
GGGATAATTCTTCTCATGAGTCTTCAACTGGCGCAAGGTGTAGGCAATAAACCTACCCTCCTACATCAAAACACAACCAATTCATATCCTCGAGGCATCACAATATACTGTATAAGAACCTGAAGCTGATGGCAATACTAACACTGGAGCTGAGGTCAATGCAGTCTTGAGCTTCTGAAAGCTCTCCTCACACTCGTCCGACCACCTGAACGCAGCACCCTTCTGGTTCAATTTGGTCAAGGGAGAAGCAATAGAAGAAAACCCATCTACAAAGCGACGGTAATATCCCGCCAAATCAAGGAAGCTCCTAATCTCTGTAGCTGAGGACAGTCTGGGAAAACTCTGTACCGCCTCTATCTTCTTCCGATCCACCTGAATCCCCTCACTGGACACCACGTGCCCCAAGAAAGCTACTGACCCAAGCCAAAACTCACACTTGGAGAACTTTGCATAAAGCTTCTCCTCCCTCAATCTCTGCAGAATGACTCTCAAATGCTGAGCATGCTCCTCCTGTCTACGAGAATATACCAGGATGTTATCAATGAACAAAATAACAAAGGAATCCAAGTACGGCTGAAACACAATGTTCATCAAATGCATGAACGCTGTTGGGGCATTGGTCAGCCCGAAAGACATCACCATAAACTCATAATGATCGTAACAAGTTCTGAAAGCTGTCTTGGGAATATCAGAATCCCGAATCTTTAGCTGATGATACCCAGATCTCAAATCAATCTTAGAGAACACCTGGCTTCCTGAATCTGGTCAAAAAAATCATCAGTACGAGGCAAAAGATACTTATTCTTGACTGTAACCTTGTTCAACTTCTTGTAGTCAATACACATCCTCATGGAACTATCTTTCTTCTTTACAAACAACACCGGTGCACCCCAAGGTGACATGCTAGGCCGAATGAACCCCTTATCTAGGAGTTCCTGAAGCTGTTCTTTCAATTCATTTAACTCAGCCGGTGCCATACGATACGCTGGAATAGAAATGGGCTGAGTGTCTGGCACCAAATAAATACCAAAATCAATATCCCTGTTAGGTGGCATGCCTGGCAGGTCAGTAGGAAGCACGTCCGAAAAATCACGGACCACAGGAACATAATCAATAGTGGGAGTCTCAACACTGAGATCCCTCACAAAAGTCAAATACGATAAACACCCCTTTTCTACCATAAGATGGGCCTTCAGATAAGAAATCACCCTACTAGGCACATACTCAACAGAACCTCTCCACTCAACTCTCGAAAATCCTGGCATAGCTAAGGTCACAGTCTTAACGTGACAATCAAGAACAACATGACACAGAGATAGCCAATCCATGCCCAATATCACATCAAAATCAACCATGCTAAGCAACAACAGATCCACTCGGGTCTCCCGACCCCCAATAGATATCACACACGGCCGATACACACGGTCCACAATAATAGTATCATCTGCCGGAGTCGACACATAAACAGATGTAACTAAGGACTCACGAGGCATATCCAGAAAATGAGCAAAGTATGATGAAACATAAGAATATGTGGAACCTGGATCAAATAAGACTAAAGCCTCTCGGTGACATACTGAAAAAATACCTGTAATCACTACATCTGAGGCCATGGCATCTGGTATGGCTGGAAGTGCATAAAATCGAGCCCGACCTCCACCCGATCGACCTCCCCCTCTAGGGCGGCCTCTAGCTGACTGACCCCCACCCATAGTTGCCTGGGCAGGTGGTGTAGTAACTGGTGCTGAAGCTGAAAGCTGGCTCCTCTGCTGGAATGAACCACCCGAAAGACGGGGACAAAACCTCTTGATATGACCCGGATCACCACACTCAAAACAACCCCTCTCGGCAAATGACGGTGGGGACTGAAGGGAACCCCTAGTGCTAGAAGAACCATGCTCCGAGGAACCCTGAACTGATGGTGGTCAAGATGAACTCTAGGTTGGAAGAGCACTGAATGAGGAATGGCCCAGATGAGAGCTGCGGGGAACATACCCCGATGATGCACCATTGTAGGGTGGGTAGACTGGCTGAGGAGGCCTAAATGAACGGCCTCTGTTGTGCTGAGACTGAGCTCTTGAGTTGACACTACCAAAACTACCAGATCCTCGAGGCCTCTTGGCCTCATTCTCGACTCGCTCCTGGCGGTGAACTGACTCAATCTCTCTAGCTATGTCAACCACCTCATCAAAAGAAGCACCAGATACCCTCTCCCTCCCTGGTTAGAAACATCCGAAGCTGATAAGTGAGGCCATCAACAAACCTCCTGATCCTCTCCCTATCTATGGGAACTAGGAAAATAGCATGACGGGCCAACTCGGAGAACCTCATCTCATACTGCATCACGGTCATGTCCCCCTGATGCAACTGCTCGAACTCCCTACGCAACTCCTCCCTGGGAGACTGCGATACATATTTCTCTAGAAAAAGAATGGAAAACTGATGCCAGGTAAGGGGTGTTGCATCAACAGGTCTACGCCTCTCATAGGCCTCCCACCAAGAGAGTGAAGCTCCTGAGAACGGGAAGGTTGTAAATGGGACCCCACTGGCCTCCAATATCCCTGCTATGCGAAGAATCCTCTGACACTTGTCCAATAAGACCTGGGCTTCCTCGCCCTCAGTACCACTGAAAGTCGGAGGCTGAAGTCTACTAAATCTCTCCAACCTGCACTGCTCATCGTCTACAAAAGCTAGGACCACAAAATCCTGGGCTGGGGAAACCGGCTAGGCTGGAGCTGCCCCCGGTGTCTGAAGCACCTGGGTAACTTGCTCAGGTGTCCGGGAAGCTGGAGTTTGAGTGCCTCCCCCGGCCTGAGAAGTAGCGGCAGTAGTAGACATAACGACTGCATGTGCAAGACTGGTGCACACCGTCAAAATCTGAGCTAGGGTCTCCTGAAGACCCGGAATCACAATAGGCACTGCCGGTGCTTGAGTCGGTCCCGCTAGAACATCTGTGGCGGGGACCTGATCCTGAACAATATGAGGGTCCACAGGTACTGCCCCGACTGTTGCTCGGGCTGCACCCCTCCCTCTACTACGGCCTCGACCGCGGCCTCGACCTCTTACTGGTCAAGCTGGTGTCTGGTCACCCTGATCGGTAGCACGAGTCCTCACCATCTGTGAGAGAATGAAAACAATAGAAGTTTAGTTCAAGGAATCAATAGATTCGCACGACAGAATTCAGGAATGTGAGATTTTTCCTAAGGGTTCTGTAGCCTCTTGAAGATAAGTACAGACGTCTCCGTACCGATCCACAAGACTCTACTAAACCTGCTCATGACTGGTGAGACCTATATAACCTAGAGCTCTGATACCAACTTGTCACGACCCCAAAATACCCAGTCCTGATGGCGCATATCGTGAAATCAGGCAAGCCACACACTTCCTTTGTTTAAAGCTATTTTCAGAAAATCCACTATGTTTGCAACAAGAGTCTCATGTTTAATAAGAATTTAAGAGTTTAATCATCATTAAGAAACATAAGCCAAAGTAAAACCCAAACCCATATCTAGTGTCACCAAGCCATGAGCTACTACTACGTAAGAATGTCAAAATACAAAATAGACAACATAGTCTGAAATAATAAAAATGCGATAGGAAGATAGAGAAGGAAAAGACAAGGCTACGATCGCCAACTGCTACCTCGACGACTCCGAAAGAAACTCTGGCAGCCGCTCAGCAACCACTACCGGGTCCCGATGTACCTGGATCTACACACAAGGTGCAGGGAGTAACGTGAGTACACCAACTCAGAAGTAACGAACCCAAACTATGGGCTGAGACGTAGTGACAGACTAAACCTCAACAATTATAATAATCAGCGTACAAACATTTAGACATGTTCACAGTTTATAAGAAAATAACAACAGAATATGTTAGATATATCTCAATATGCTCTACATGACAACATATCAGCAGTGTGGAAATGCGCGTAGTGCTCATAATTCTCCCACAGAAGTCCACTCAGTACTATATATGGCTCTCAGGCCCAGGGAAGATCCATCCCGGAATATGCATGAACATTGGTGACCGTGGTCATTCAGTACTTAAGAAAAAGACCAGTCCAGCCCCACGGAGAAGATCCACCTCCAAAATACAACACTCGGACAAGATCCATGTCTAGGGACAATCCATCCCTCACATTGTATTGGTAAAAATGAGCTTCACACGTGTAACAATTATGATGACTCAGCAATCTATGTGGAGCAATGAAATCATGACAACTGGACATGATTCTATGAAGAGGTACGAGATAATGAGGAACGGAACAACATGCCCACGGGGTAATCAGATACGAGAATCTCAACCTAATCGAGAAGATGAAGAGACACGGTCAAAATGAATCAAGGCGAGATACATGGCAGATTTGGGATCTTTAATTAATGAGCCAAAACGTTACACAATCTTCACGCAACAATTACGATTAATCATTGTAACGTTACATTAATGCCATTATTAGTCATTAATGCTCAATCACTGAAAAAAGAAGACGTTATATTAAGAAATTCCCTATAAAAGGGAGTAAAATATAACTTGTAAGGACACGTTCGAACTGCTATTGCAATATACTTACTTTTTACGCATCTTACTGTTTTCTATTTAGGAATTTACTTACAATTATTAGCGTGTTCCTTGGTTATCAGAAACTCGTGTTCTTCTTAAAATAACTTTGGCAAAGAATCTAATTCTTTGGTTAAACAAATTGGTTCCGTTACCGGGAATCTGATAATCTCTGTTTTTTCTCAAATAACATTCTATGAATTATGTCGAACGCCACAACCAACAGAGGGTTGGAACCCCAGTTCCATCGCCCTCAGGATCCCAACGAGGATCAAGGGAACATTCCCCAGAAATATCTGCGACTCGAAACAATAATCTCAATAGAAATAAACAAGCAGAAGAACAGGATACTGTGAAACAAATGGTTGGTGAGTATGTGACTCAAGCCTTACAAGCTTTCATGAGGGGACTACCAGCTGCATCACCTACACCTCCTCTTAACAACATTGTAACTGTGGAAAATCCACAATCCGGATTAGCAAACTCAGGAAGTGGAGGCGCTCCAAATGAGTCCCTCGAATCAAGACCAGGTATGTCCAATAACCCAGAATTACAATCTTTAATACTAACCCTGCAGAAACATGTGAAGGAACAAAACGATCGAATCGAGCGAATTCCTGGAGTACCACCTGTTATCAAAGGCATTGATGTTGATAGATATTCTCAACAACCTTGGAAGCCAAGTGCAGAACCTCGGATATTCCCAAGTACGATGGGACAACAGATCCACGTGATCATGTAACTGCTTTTACCACCGGAGTAAAAGGCAACGACCTGAGTAAACAAGAAATTGAGTCAGTAGTAGTCAAGAAGTTCGGAGAGACACTCACCAAAGGAGCACTAACATGGTATTCTCTTCTACCTAAAAATTCTATTGACTCTTTTGCTGAACTTTCAGATTCTTTTATAAAAGCGCATTCCGGTGCGCAAAAAGTCAAAAAAAGAATGGAAGACATATTCAAAATAAAACAAGAAGACACGGAGTTGCTTCGTGAATTTGTAGACAGGTTTCAACGAGAAAGAATGTTGCTGCCAAGGGTACCTGACAATTGGACAACCATGGCATTTGCAAGTAATTTAAATGACAAAAGCTTAGAAGCCACGCGAAGACTCAAGGAAAACTTGAGATAATTCCCAGCCACGATGTGGAACGATGTCTATAACAGGTACAATACTAAGCTACGAATAGAAGAAGACACCATTGCTCAGTCAAAAGCTAAAGATCGAACCCGTTCTAGACGCTCTGAACCAGAAAGGAGAACAAGTAAGAACATGTACGACCCTTATATGGAACCTTCGGGACGAGAAAATCGACCCAGGTTTGGAAACACCCGGTCAGAATAAAGACCATCAAATAGAGATACAAGCTCATCCTCATCAAGATCCAGAAAGGATCGGGATGAACAAAATAGAGGTAATAAAGAATTGGAGACTACAACTTCAATGTAAGTACTTCTGAATTAATTACAATACTGAGAAATATGGGTGATAAGGTTCGATGGCCCAAAGAAATGAGGTCGAACCCAAATAAAAGGAATCCATACTTCTGGTGTGAATTCCATAACGATCATGGGCACAGAACATCAGATTGCAGATTATTGCAAGGTGAGGTAGAACAATTATTAAGACAAGGCTATCTAACAGAACTATTTAGTGAAAAAGGTAAACATGCATATATAAAGAACAGGCAGGAGCCCCAAAAACCACCATCTCCAAAGCGAACAGTGAACGTGATACATGGAGGAGAGGAGGTGAACAGAGTAATCTGCAAGAGAACAACAAAATTCACAATTACACACGAGAAGCGGATTCGTGAAGACGTGGAAGCAGACAATATATCATTCGATGATGCAAATATCAACGGATTAATGCTTCCACACAACGACGCACTGGTAATATCCCTACTTATACATGACACTAACGTAAAAAGAGTGTTGATTGATCCAGGTAGCTCAGTCAACATTATTTTGTCGAGAGTTGTGGTAGAAATGCTAATGGAGGATCAAGTAATCCCAAAAGCACGAGCCTTATCTGGGTTTGACAACTCTACGGTCATAACAAAAGGGGAAATTGAGCTTAGCACCTATGTAGAAGGAGTAATAAAAAATACTAGATTCCAAGTCATTGATACCGATATAACTTACAACGTAATCATGAGGAGATCATGGATCCATGACATGAAAGCAATACCATATACCTTACATCAGGTAATTAAATTCCCTTCCAAACGAGGAATTCAACAGATTCAGGGCGGTCAACAAACCTCAGGGAATATAAATTCCGTAGTACACTCTAACAAAAAAGAAGAAGCGAAAGAATCAAAAGACGAGGAAATCGTCCAAACAGGTACGGAAAAAACTGTTATCCAAACAAGTAAGGAAGAAGATAACCACGAGACGGTGAACCAAGCCACCACGGAAGAAGTCTCAAAACACACGGACATGGATTCCAGACCTGATGTCATTCAGGAACCAGAAGAGGACGAGCATATCAAAACAACTATAGAAGAGCTCGAAGCTGTTCCACTGTTCGAGCAGAAGCCCGAACAAAAAGTTCACATAGGCATGAGTCTAATCCCCAACAGAAGAGGTAAGTTAATTGAATATTTAAAGGCTAACGCAGATTGCTTTGCTTGGTCCCATTCAGACATGACAGGTATTCCTCCAGAAGTGATGACTCATAAACTAAATAAAGATCCATCCTTCGCGCCTGTCAAGCAAAAGAAAAGAAAGCAAGGACCATTCAAGAACCAAGTGATCGATGAAGAGGGGGACTTATTGTTATAAAGTCAAAAGACGAGGAAATCGTCCAAACAGGTACAGAAAAAACTGTTATCCAAATAGGTACGGAAGAAGATAACCACGAGAAGGTGAACCAAGTCACAACAGAAGAAGTCTCAAAACATACGGACATGGATTACAGACATGATGTCATTTAGGAACTAGAAGAGGACGAGCATATCAAAACAACTACGAAAGAGCTCGAAGCTGTTCCACTGTTCGAGCAGAAGCCCGAACAAAAAGTTCACATAGGCATGAGGCTCATCCCCAACAGAAGAGGTAAGTTAATTGAATATTTAAAGGCTAACGCAGATTGCTTTGCTTGGTCCCATTCAGACATGACAGGTATTCCTCCAGAAGTGATGACTCATAAACTAAATGAAGATCCATCATTCGTGCCCAACAAGAAAAAGAAAAGAAAGCAAGGACCATTCAAGAACCAAGTGATCGACGAAGAGGGGGACTTATTGTTATAAAGTCATGCCTTTTGGCCTGAAAAAGGCTAGAGCCACGTATCAAAGGCTGGTGACCAAGATGTTCCAGGAACATCTGGGGAAAACAATGGAGGTATACATTGATGACATGCTGGTAAAATCAACACAAGCGGAAGATCATTTCCAGCATCTTTCAATTACCTTTGAAATCCTACGCAGGTATAATATGAAACTAAATCCAGAAAAATGCGCCTTTTGCGTAGAATCAAGTATGTTTTTGGGTTTCCTTGTATCAAATAGAAGAATAGAAGTAAATCTTGCTCAAATTAAAGCTATTGATGAAATACCCAATATACTTACGAGCAAGAAAGAAGTTCAAAGACTAACAGGAAGAATTGCAGCTTTAGGAAGATTTATCTCCAGGTCTTCGGAGAAGAGTTTTAAATTATTTTCAGTTCTTAAAAAGCAGAATCAGTTCGAATGGACTGAAGAATGTCAACAGGCTCTAAAACATCTGAAGGCCTATCTATCAAAACCCCCGTTGATGTCTAAGCCAAAAGAGGGGGAAATGTTGTATGTCTACCTTGCCGTTGCAGAAATTGCCGTAAATGCAGTACTGGTAAGAGAAGACAAATGTAAGCAATCTCTAATTTATTATGTAAGCAAGTCCTTATTAGATGCAGAAACTTGATATCCTCATCTAGAAAAATTAGCCTTATCTCTAATCATGACAGCTAGAAAGTTAAGACCATATTTTCAATGTAATCCAATCATTGTTGTAACCTCATACCCATTGAGAAATATTTTGCATAAACAAGAATTATCAGGGAGATTAGCTAAGTGGGCAATAGAATTAAGCGAACATGACATAATATATCAGCCTAGGACTGCAATAAAGTCTCAAATTTTAGCTGATTTCGTCGCTGATTTTAATACTAGCATAATCCCTGAAGTAGAAAGAGAGTTACAACTTTTTAACGGGGATAATCCAGGAATATGGATCCTATTTACAGACGGCTCTTCTAATGTAAAAAGAGCCGGCTTGGGAATTGTTTTAATATCACATACAGGTGAAAAGATACGACAAGCTATTAAATGTTATCCCATAACTAACAATGAAGCAGAGTACGAAGCTGTCATTGCAGGTCTTGAACTGGCAAGAGAACTCTCAATCGAGCAGATCGTGATCAAAAGTGACTCTTAACTAGTGGTGAACCAGATGCAGGGGACTTACACCGCTAGAGAGGCCCGGATGCAACAATATCTGGAAAAGGCACGAGACCTAGTAAGACAATTCCAATCATGGAAGGTTATGCAAATACCCAGGGAGGTAAATGCAGAAGCGGATGCACTAGCTAACTTCGCAGCAGTTGCAGAAGTGACGAATAAAGACAATGCAATTGTCATACACCTATTTCACTCAGCAATAGACCATGACAAAAATGAGGTAACATTTAACAATTTAACCTGGGATTGGAGAAACGAAAATTTAAATTTCTTGCAGAATGGTACCGTACCCGAAGATAAAAAAGCAGCTCAAGCACTTCGCCGAAAAGCTGCACAGTACTGCCTCATTCGTGATACTTTATACCGCAAAACATTTGGATGTCCCTTAGAAAAGTGCCTTGGACCCAATCAAACGGAGTTCGTAATGAAGGAAGTACACGAAGGACACTACGGAAACCATGCAGGAGCAATATCCTTAGTCAAAACCCTAATCAGAGCAGGGTACTATTGGCCCAAAATGGAAGTAGAGGCTGAGAATTTCGTAGCTAAATGCGACAAATGAAAACGGTATGCTAACAACATGCATCGACCAACAGAGTTACTTCACCCAGTGATATCACCATGCCCATTCATGAAATGGGGCATGGACATAGTAGGACCCCTTCCCCCAGCTAAAGGAAAGGTACGATTCTTACTCGTATTAACTGATTATTTCAAAAAGTGGGTAGAGACAGTCGCTTTTAAACAGGTGCGAGAAAAAGAAGTGAAAAGCTTCATATGGCGACACATAATATGCCGCTTTGGAATACCAAAGGAGATCGTATGTGACAATGGTCCACAATTCATAGGCTCACAAATCACAGAATTCTTCGAAAGTTGGCAAATCAAATGAATCACTTCATCACCATATCACCCCGTGGCTAATGGGCAAGCCGAGTCAACAAACAAAGTCATCATCAACAACCTAAAGAAACGGTTGGAAAAATCCAAGGGAAACCGGCCCGATGAGCTACCGATAGTATTATGGGCTTACAGAACTACTACAAAAATAGCTACGGGAGAGACTCCATTCGCGCTTGTTTACGGTTCAGAAGCTTTAATACCAGTGGAAATTGGAGAACCAAGCACAAGATTCACAACAACAATGGAAGAAACAAATAACAACAAATTGAGGACAAATCTTGATTTGCTCGAGCAAATAAGAGAAGCTGCACTAATACGTATGACAACCCAAAAAAAATTATAGAGCGATAGTACAACAGAAAATATCACCTTAGATATTTCAAAATTGGGGACTTCATTCTCAAAAACGTCTTCCAATCAACGAAGGAATCTGGTGCAGTAAAGCTAAATCCAAATTGGGAAGGACCTTACAAAGTTTGTGGCATCGTTGGAAAAGGCACTTATGAGCTAGAGGCTATGGACGGCAGAATCTTGCCAACCCGTTGGAATGCTGTTCATTTGAAGAAGTACTACTTCTGAGTAAAAGGAATACCCCCGGTCAGGTATCATTACGTTCGATTTTACTTTTGTACAATTAAAATTATACTAACCATTTTAGATGATAGGCAAAAAGCTAACACATCACCAGATGATGCTATTAGACCTGCACAGACACGATGAAGTAACTGAATTTCCGGTCTAGGGTTACAACTTTCTGATGGATGTTTTTAAGGGTTAAGCAGTCATCATCTAAAACTATATACCTTCGAGTCTCGTATGTTTTTACTTTCCAGGAAAAGGACCACAAGGAAGTAATAATCAAGTGCTCGAAATTTCATTCTTCAAAGCTCAAACACTTGGGGGACTATACAGTATGGAAGGCAAAGAAAAATCGAAGAAGACTATCAAAAAGTCAAAGCTCGAGCCTGAAGATCCATCTTCCCAACAAGTCAAGTACTATGAGCAAAATCAAAGATCCAAAGGCAAAAACACAAAGCCTGATTCAAAACCTTCGAAAAACATATTCGTAAATGTAAAGGAATGTTCAGGTTAAAGGCAGAATATTAGTTACGGGTTAAAATGCACATCTTTGTATTTACTCAAAAACTGTTGTATATGAAAACAATTCCGGATGAAAGATCACTATCCTTGTACTTATTTAGAAAACTGTTATAAATGAAAACAGTTACAGAAGAAAGATCATTATCCTTGTACTTATTCAGAAAACTGTTATGAATGAAAACAGTTAAGGATGAAAAAGCATTACCCTTGTATTCATTTAAAAATGGTTGTCAACAAAAACAGTTATGGGTAAAAATTCATACCCTTATATTTAAAAACTGTTATAAACGAAAACCGTTATTCCCTTGTACTATTTCGAAAAAACTGTTGTAAAAGAAAAACAGTTACGAGTACAAGTTCATATCAAATCTGTTGAAAGAAAAACAGTTACAAAATGAGTTATAGACGATACACAAACACATGTGAAATGTTATGAAAGTTCGAAACAACGCAAAAAGTTTCTTCAAAACATTGTTAAAGAAAAAACATGTGAAATTCCTATCTCTCTTTTGTATATTTACACCATTATGAAGTTGAGACGTCTTCTTCATTAAGTGTCGATAAAAAAAGGGCCCTCTTTTATGAATCGTACCTATTAACGAAAAGGCACGAAAAATCTAAGCATTATTTAATGCAAAATCAAAAACTCAGAGGTAAAACAAAAACCTCAAAAGGAAAGCATGCAAAGACTTGAGAGTAAAACAAAAACTCAAAGAAAGCTAAAGTCATGCTGATATTGATATTAATATATTACGGCAAAATAAACTAAGTGTTAACTTAGTCTAAGCCAGATTGATTTATACATTGGTTTCCCCTAAGTTGTCAGTTGGGGACTTACATAGGATCCAACTTTACCCCCGATGGGACTGGGGGTAACCACCAATTGATACAAATAATAAAGAAAAAGAACCAAATTCTTTAAACTTTTCCAGATGGGGGGATGTCTTCACTGGCAGGAGGAGCAACTTGAGATGGAGATACACGAGCAACATGGACCTCAACCTCAGGTGAAGAAAGGTTCTGAATGTGCTGAGACTTCTCAATCGTCTATTTGGTTTTAGCAATTTTGGCTTCCAAGTCAAAACCCTCTTGGCCCATTTCCGTCAATGTGTCAAGACGGGCGTTCAAATAAGCCCAGCTAACATCAAAGAATGATTTGTCTTCAAGAGCTTCATAATATTTCTCCCACTATTCAGCTTCAGCTCTTAACTCATCTCTTTCAGCCACGACAATATCGTGAGAGGTCTGCAAAGGAATGGGGGATCTTTCCAGGAACCGGACCTTCTCTGAAGAGTTACAGAGGTCTTCCTGGGTTTGGGTGATCAATTGTACAAGTTCACCAGAGTACACCTCTTTCTGGTCCAATAAAGACTTCAGGCTCCTAATCTCCTCCGTGGCACGGGAAAGTTGCTTTGCGAATGAAGACTCTAGGACACTTTTGTCCTTACCTACCTAGTTCGAAGACGCCTTCTCGACGGCCAGTTCTGCTGCAACAACTCTAACTCACTGCTCCAGGGTACACTTTTCCTCATCCATTGACTCCATGTCAAGATGTAAACTCTCGTACTGCTCCTTCCAATTGATAGCTTCGGTTTGAAAATCCTTTGCTTCTTTCTCCATTTGAACGACCTCTTCATTAACTCTGTGCCTACAAGATTGATCTACATAAAAAGATAAATTAGATACGGTAAGAGTATATATAAGTACGTATGAAAAGAAATTTTACGACGAGTGCACAATCTCGTTCATCCAAGTCAGGGTACTATGGCTTTCTAGCTTAGACTTTTCAGTCGGGCCTATCAATGGCTTTAACATACATCAGCCTGGCCTGACTTTTTCAAGAGGCTGCCCGTCGCTGGGAATTCTACTATAACTTGTCTCATCTCCCCCTGCTGGAAGACCCTACTTCCACAGCAGAAGACACGGAAACGGGGGCGGATAAAGAAGCCACGGGCGAAGTAGGTTGAGAAGCAAAAACAACAGCAGGAGCAGGAACAACCATGGGAGCGGAAACAACAACGGGAGCAATTGAAGGAAGTTTTTTGGGAACAGCAAGAGGGGCTTCATCAGAAATGGTACCAAAACCTTCACGGAACAGGAGATCAATAGATTCACGAACAGGAGAGGGAGTTGCATCCTCGGGGCAGAAAGTTCGGATCAACAACGGGTGCAGACTCGTCGTCAGAGACCACCCTCCTCCTACGTGACCTGTGGACCAGCGAACCCTCCTCTTCCTCTTCCTCCTCTAAGGTCCCGGACCCACTTTATTTTATTTTCGATGAGGAGGTACCAGCAATGATCTCCTTGGCCTTTGACAGGGAAAACCTTGAAGCAGACACAGACGCAGCAGAAATACCATGAGCAGGAAACCCTAACAAAAGAAAGGGATCAGATAAAGCTCAAAAAGGGAAGAAGTAAAAAAACACTTTACTTACCGTGGGTCTTAACCTTCCAACCAAACCTCCCAAAGAGGTACTTCCACGAACGTTCTTCTAACAGAGCAATCAATAAGAGTTTTTCTACCCAATCACGAAACCGGAGACATTTTCAACGAATCCCATGGTTGCTACAAAGGAAAAAGAAACAGTCACGGAACTGATAATTTATCAAAAACAAAGGAAAGGAAAGTGAGCAAAACTGTACTCACGTGCAAGATTCCACTTCTCAGGGAAGGGGAGATTTTCTTCACCTACTAAACCTGCAGTAGGGACAACAACATACCGTACATACCACCCTCGGTCTTTGTCATCATCTGGAGTAACTAACACCCTTTTAATCTTAGCCACGAGAGTAAACACTCATTGGCGGAACAACATCGGAGAATAGAGGTGAATAAGATGATGAAAAGTTAAGGGTACGGAAGCTAAATTGGCCAAATACCTAAGGCACGCGACAACTCGCCAAACAAGAGGACCGACTTGTCCCAAATAATTTTAAAGAATCGACAAAACTCGATGATTACAGGTTCGATGAGAGGCTTGAATCCTAATGTGAAAGGATAAGTATAAACATAAGAATACCCGGTCTTGTAAGAGGTTATTCTTTCGTTATCGTTAGGAACAATAACAGGAAAATCAGGCTTCCAAAAACAATCCCTGCGTACAAGAGACACCAAGCCCTCTGTTATCTGGGTAGGATAAAGTTCGGCACTGTCATGCGAAGACATTGAAGAAAGTTGTTCGCTCATGGCCTGACTATCCTTGGCAAAAGAAAACTCCACAGGGATAATTTCATCGACCCTCGGTTCGCGAAGAGATTCACTATGTCCTATACTCTTTGATAAAGATCTATAAGCCCTAGCCCCTGAAGAAGATAAAGAAACAGAATACCTAGAAGAATATGGGGGAGTAACATGAGAAGAAGAAGCACCCCTGGAAGGGGTAGAACCTAAGCTTCTAAGACTACCGCCTCTCCTACTCCGTGTTGGGGCAGAAGTGGGAGTAAATTCATCTACATTAATGACTTTCCTAGATTGCTAGTTTGAAGAAGACATATTTACGAAGAATGAAGAATTTACAAATAAAGAAAGAAGGTCGGAAGTTTTTCGTGAAAGTAAAGAAAGGAAAAGGGGTATTTATACTCGAAGGCAACCGTCAAAAGCAAGGAAACACAGTGATGTGAAAGTCATAATTGAAGCTGTCACTTCGTGACTTATGTAGATGCAAAAAGCCCTAAAAGGCGCTAAGTAATTGCATAACCAACCCGGGAATGCCACGTGGCACGGGCATTAAATGGAAGTGACAAGCGATACATACATTCAGAGACAGATGCAATGGTACGAGTGAAGCGGCGGCAAAATATTCCCGCCATAAATGAGTATCCACTTACCAAATATTAGTCGATAAATAAATGGTAAGTGGGAGGGACTATCTGTATTGGTAAAAATGAGCTTCACACGTGTAACAATTATGATGACTCAGCAATCTATGTGGAGCAATGAAATTATGAAACTGGACAGGACTCTATGAAGAGGTACGAGATAAAGAGGAACGAAACAACATATCCACGGGGTAATCAGATACGGGAATCTCAACCTAATCAAGAAGATGAAGAAACACCGTCAAAATGAATCAAGACGAGATACATGGCAGATTCAGGATCTTCAATTAATGAGCCAAAACGTTACACAATCTTCACGTAACAGTTACGACTAATTATTATAACGTTACAGTAATGCTCAATCACTAAATAGAGTAGACGTTATATTAAGAAATTCCCTATAAAAGGGAGTAAAATATAACTTGTAAGGACACGTTCGAACTGCTATTGCAGTATACTTACTTTTTAAGCATCTTACTATTTTCTATTTACGAATTTACTTACAATTATTAGTGTGTTCCTTGGTTACCAGAAACCCGTGTTCTTCTTAAAATAGCTTTAGCAAAGAATCTAATTCTTTGGTTAAACACACATATCATCAACTTCGGACAAGATCCATGTCCAGGGAAGATCCATCCCTCAATATCAATGCGCTCACTAGGGGTGTAAAGACTCCGGAGGGGCTCCTACTGTCCCAAGTGCTATATCAAGCCAACGAAGGCATGATCAGAGTATCGCTGCGGTGTGCAGTCTGATCTCATAACTGTCTCAATAACAGGCTCTCGGCCTCACTCAGTCATTACTCTCTAGCCTCGCTCACATTGGCTCATAGATGCATGAATTAGCCCGAAGCAATGATAAATATGTAAAATTAACAATTATCGAGACTGAGGAATGAAATGATATGCTATGACAGGACTGAGTATATGAAATCAAATAAACAGATAAGGAGACAACAATATACGACCACTCGAGTCTCAGTATTTTCGGCGTGAAGCCTTAGCATTTAACTTAGCATGATTTCTAGCATGTTCACATTAACCACATCAATAGAAGTGCGAATATCAATCCGTAAATAGCTACTAGACGGTGCAATGGGATGATCCAGGCCACAAATCACTCGGTGCACAACCATCACTTTGCATGTGCGTCACCTTAATTATAGTCATATGTCATATAGTTCGGGGTTTCGAGCCCTCAGAACCAAGTTTGGAAATGTTACTTAACGCAAAACCGGCTAAAATCCTAGCCCTCAATGCCATTGCCTCTAGACTCGGCCTCCGATTGCTCCAAATCTACCAAAAATTAGATTTATATTACTATTATATGCCAAGGAACGAAGTCCATTCGATAATTATCAAAATTAACCAAAAATCCCGAAATTGACCAAACTCGACCCCCGTGCCCACATCACGGAATCCGATAAAAATTACATCACAAGAAACCTCATCCTCCCACGAGTCTATACATACTAAGAACATCAAAATCGGACTTCAAATGACCCCTCAAATCCCCCAATTAAAAGTCTCAAGTTACAAGCCCTAATTTTCCAATTTTTGTCACTAATATCCTTAACTTTCACCCTCAATCAGTCAAATAATCACAAATAAACGACTTTTAAGTACAAAAGTCTTACCTCCATGAAGAACCCTCGAATTTCCTTTTCAAAACCCTCCAAAAAGCTTCAAACCCGTATAAAAATGGTGGAAGAATGACCAAAATTTGCTAAGGGTTCTATTTATATGTTCTGCCCAGCGATGACCGCACCTGCGACTTAATTCTTGCACGTGCGAACCCGCACCTACGGTCCCAGGTGCGCACCTACGAGATTTCATTTAAATTATAATTTCCGCACCTGCGACTTCGCAGGTGCGGCCAAACCTCCGCATCTGCGGTCTTCCTCTCCCTTGGCCATTTTTGCTTCTGTGATCCCTCGTTCGGTTCTACGGACTCGCACCTGCGGTCCCCTATCGCAGGTGCAAAAACACCAGAAGGCTTCACACCAGCAGTTCAAAAATGCCAAAAACCATGTCGATAACCATCCGAAGTCATCCCGAGGCCCTCGGGACCTCAACCAAAAATACCAACAAGTCATAAATGATCACACGGACTTAGTCGAACCCTCGGAACACCCAAAATAACATCAATACATCAAATCAACCCATTATTCAAGCCTAAGGATCTTAAAACCTCCGAAAATCACCAACGATGCCGAAACTAACCAAACCTCGTCTCAATGACCTGAAAATTTGCAGACACCTCCAAAATGACACTAAGAACCTGTTCCAACTTCCGGAAATCCATTCTGACCCCGATAGCTAAATTTTCGCTACCGACCGAAAATTTCCAAAAACTCAATTTTGCCAATTCAAGCCTAGTTCTACTACGGACCTCAAAACCACATTCCGAACACACTCCTAAGTCCCAAATCACCTGACGAAGCTATCTGAGCCATAAAATTTACATTCCGAGGTCGTTTACCTATAAGTCAACTCCCGATTGACTTTTCAAACTATTAGGCCAATTTAAGAGACTAAGTGTCTCAATTCTCACCACGACCACTCCGAACCTGAACCAACCGACCCAACACATCCTGAATAGGTTAAACAACATATGATAAAGCTGAAATAGGGAAAACGAGGCAAATTTCACGGAACAATCGGTCGGGTCGTTACAAGGATAAGCTAACTTTTGATGTAAGCTGGGCTTATCTCCGCATTCGCTTTAAAACATTGATCGAAGTTAGCCAAGAAGTGTATTGGTAAAAAAGAGCTTCACACGTATGATAATTCTTGATGATTCAGCCAGTCACATGGACCAAGGAAAACATGACAACTGGACATGATTCTATAAGGAGGTGCGAGGCAAAGAGGCATGGCACGATATACCTACGAGGTAATCAGCTACGGAAAACTCAACCTGATTGAGACAAGGAAGAGACACGGTCAGAATGAATCCGGACATAGCTACGGGCAGATTCAAAGATCTTCAATTAATGATCCACACGTTACACAACCTTCACGCAACAGTTGCAGTTATTCTTTGTAACGTTACATTAATGTAATAATTAGTCATTAATGTGTTATCATTGTAAGAGGTAGACGTTATACTGAAGAATTCCCTATATAAGGGAATAAAAGTTAACTTGTAAGGGACATCCAGACTACAAACATAATACACTTTACTTTTCTGTGCATCTTATTACTTATTTACTTGCTCATTCGTAATTATCATTATTTCTTGATTATCAGAAACCCGTGTTCATCCTAAAAATAGCTTTAGTCAAGGGATATAATTCTTTGGTTAAACAAATTGGTTCCGTTGCCGGGACTCTGATAATCTTTGTTTACTTTTCAAACTATATCCTCTGAAATATGTCGAACTTCAAACGAGAATAACCAGCAAAGAGATGGGACTTCATCACCCCCTGGATCCCCAGGAGGTTCAAGGGAACAATCCCAAGAAAGATCTAACAACAACAACAACAACAACGTTAATGATAATGATCAAATGGTAGAACAAGATCAAGTGAAGCAAATGATTGCAGTATATGTGAGCCAGGCTCTGCAAGAATTCGCAAGGGGATTACCAACGGCATCACCTGCGTCACTGACACCACCTCCCAATAATACCATCACCGTGGAAAATCCCCAATCTGGTTTGGTAAACTCAGCAAGGGAAGACACTCCTAATGAATCTCGCGAAGCGAGACCAGGTATGACTAATAACTCTGAATTACAAAATTTATTACTAACCTTGTAGAAATAGGTGAAGGAACAAAACGATCGAATCGATCAAATTCGTGGAGTACCACCTGTTATCAAATGCATTGATGTTGATAGATATTCTCAACAACCTTGGAAACCAAGAGCAACACCCTTGCCTATACCCAAGAAGTTCAAAATGCCTGATGTTCCCAAGTATGACGGGACAACTGACCCACGCGACCACGTGACTGCTTTTACTACCGGAGTAAAAGGCAACGAGTTAACAAAACAAGAGATTGAGTCAGTCCTAGTTAAAAAATTTGGAGAAACACTTACCGAAGGAGCATTAACCTGGAATTCTCTTCTCCCTGAAAAATCTATTGATTCATTTGCTGAGCTTGCAGATTCTTTTATAAAAGCACACTCCGATGCACAAAAAGTCGAGAAAAGAATGAAATACATATTCAAAATAAAACAAGGAGACACAGAACTACGCCGTGAATTTGTAGACAGGTTCTAGAGAGAAAGAATGTTACTACCACGGGTGCCTGATAATTGGGAAGCCATGGCATTCCCGAGAAATCTAAATGATAAAAGCTCAGAAGCCACGAGAAGACTCAAGGAAAGCTTGAGAGAATTCCCAGCTACGACATGGAATGATGTTTATAACAGGCACAATACTAAACTTCGGATAGAGGAAGATACCATTGCTCGTTCGAAAGATGAAGATCATTCTAGATCCAGACGCTCCGAATCAGACAGGAGATCAGGTAAAAACAGGTATGATCCTTATATGGGACCCTCGGGACGTGAAACTCGTCCCAGGTTTGAAAACACTAGGTCAGAATATAGACCACCCAACAGAGATGCAGGATCATCTTCATCTAGATCCAGAAAGGATCGAGATGAACGACCTAGGGGTAATGCACGAATTGGGGATCACACCTTCAATGTAAGTACCCTGAACTAGCTTCAATATTAAGAAATATGGGAGATAAGGTTAGATGGCCCAAAGAAATGCAGTCAAACCCAAATAAAAGGAACCCAGATTTCTGGTGTGAATTTCATAACGATTATGGACACAGGACTGCAAATTGCAGATTTTTACAAGGTGAAATAGAGCAATTATTGAAACATGGCTAATTAACCGAATTGTTTAGTGATAAAGGTAAGCAGACATACATGAAGAACATGTTGGAACCCCTGAAACCACCGTGTCCAAAAAGAACTGTCAACGTGATACACAGAGGTGAAGAAGTAAACGGACTGGTTTGCAAAACAGCCACACAGTTCACAATTACACACGAAAAGCGGGTTCGAGAAAAATCGGACGCAGACAATATAACTTTTGATGATGTAGATTTCGGCGGACTAATGCTCCCCCACAACGATGCTTTGGTAATATCCTTGCTCATTCATGACACTAAATTTAAAAGAGTGTTGATTGATCCAGGTAGTTCAGTCAATATCATTCTGCTAAGAGTCGTGGTAAAAATGCTCTTGGGAAATCAGGTGATCCCAAAGGCACGAGCCATATCAGGGTTCGATAACTCTACGGTTATAACCAAAGGAGAAATTGAACTTAGCACTTATGCTGAGACAGTAATCAAAAACACCAGATTCCAAGTCATCAATACTGACATGGCTTATAACGTAATCATGGGAAGGCCATGGATCCACGACATGAAAGCAGTACCATCTACATTACATCAGAAATTAAATTCCCTTCTAAATGGGGAATCCAACATATTAGGGGTGATCAGCAAACCTCTAGGAATATAAATTTTGTGGTACATTATAACAAAAAAGTAGAGACGGAAGAATCAAAAGATAGAGAAATCTCCTAGGCAGAAGTTGCCGACCAAACAGGTATGGAAGCAATTATTACCCAAACAGGTACATAAGAAGCTATTGTTCGAACAGGTACAGAAGAAGATAGTCACGAGAAGGTAAACCAAGTTACCACGGAAGATGAATCAAATCACACGGATGTAGATTCCAGACCGGATGTGATTCAAGAACCAGAAGAAGATGAGCACATCAAAACAACAACGGAAGAGCTCGAAGCTATTCCATTGTTTGAACAAATACCTGAACAGAAAGTGCATATAGGCACGAGGCTGAGCCCCAGTCGAAGAGGTAAGTTAATTAATTATTGCTAACGCAGATTGCTTTGCGTGGTCCCATTCAGATATGACAGGTATCCCACCAGAAGTGATGACTCATAAACTAAATGAAGATCCATCCTTCGTACCTGTTAAGCAGAAGAAAAGAAAGCAAGGACCGTTCAAGAACCAAGTGATTGACGAACAGGTACAAAAACTCTTGAAAATTGGTTCAATACGTGAGGTAACGTACCCTAAATGGTTAGCTAACACTGTGGTAGTACCTAAAATGAATGGTAAATGGAGAGTATGCGTAGATTACATTGATTTAAATAAAGCATGCCCCAAGGATTCATTCCCATTACCACATATAGATCAAATGATTCATGCCACTGCAGGTCATGAATTGTTAAGCTTTCTAGATGCGTATTCCGGTTATAATCAGATTAAAATGGACCCCTCAGACGAGGTAAAAACTTCCTTTATTACAAACAGGGGGACTTATTGTTACAAAGTCATGCCTTTTGGCTTGAAAAATGCCGGAGCCACGTACCAGAGGTTAGTAACCAAGAACATCTGGGGAAGACAATGGAAGTTTACATCGATGACATGCTGGTAAAATCAACACATGCGGAAGACCATTTCTAGCACCTCTCTATTACCTTTGAAATTCTACGCAGGTATAATATGAAATTGAATCCAGAAAAATGCGCTTTTGGCGTGGAATCAGGTAAATATTTGGGTTTCCTTGTATCAAATAGAGGAATAGAGGTAAATCCTGCTCAAATTAAAGTTATAGAAGAAATACCTGATATACTTACGAACAAAAAAGAAGTTCAAAGACTAATGAGAAGAATTGCAGCCTTAGGAAGATTTATTTCCAGGTCTTCCGAAAAAAGTTTTAAATTCTTTTCAGTTCTCAAAAAGCAAAATCAGTTCGAATGGACTGAGGAGTGTCAACGGGATCTCAAGGATCTAAAGGCTTATCTATCAAAACTCCATTGCTATCAAAGCCAAAGGAGGGGGAGAAGCTGTATGTCTACCTTGTCGTCACAGAAATTGCTGTAAGTGCAGTATTGGTAAGGGAAGATAAAGGTAAACAATCTCCTATATATTATGTAAGCAAGACATTACTAGATGCTGAAACTAGATACCCACATCTGAAAAAATTAGCCTTAGCTCTAGTCACGGCATCTAGAAAGTTGAGGCCATATTTTCAATGTCATCCAATCACTGTTGTGACCTCTTATCCATTGAGAAATATATTGCATAAACAAGAATTATCAGGAAGATTAGCTAAGTGGGCCATAGAATTGAGCGAGCATGGCATAATATATCAGCATAGGACTGCGATAAAGTCTCAAATATTAGCTAATTTTGTCGTTGATTTTAATAATAGCATTGTCCCTGAAGTGGAAAAAGAGTTACAACTCTTTAACGGTGCTAATCCATGTCTATGGACCCTATTTACCGATGGTTCTTCCAATGTAAAAGGTGCCGGCTTAGGCATAGTCTTAATATCACCCACGGGTGAAATGACACGACAAGCTATCAATTGTTATCATATAACTAACAATGAAGCAGAGTATGAAGCTGCCATTGCAAGGCTAGAACTGGCACGAGAACTCTCAATCGAGCAAATCATAATCAAGAGCGACTCCCAACTGGTAGTAAATCAGATGTAGGGGACTTATATCGCTCGGGAGACTCGGATGCAACAATATCTAGAAAAGGAACGAGATCTCGTGAGGCAATTCAAAATGTGGAAAGTTATACAAATACCTAGAGAGGAAAATGCGGAAGCAGACGCATTGGCTAACCTCGCAGCAGTCACGGAAGTTACGAACAAAGACAATGCAATTGTCGTCCATCTATTTCATTTTGCAATAGACCAGGAAAAAAATGAGGTAACTTTCAACAGTTTAACCTGGGATTGGAGAAACGACATTTTAAATTTTTGCAGAATGGCACCGTACCGGATGACAAAAAAGCAGCTCAAGCACTTCGCCGAAAAGCTTCCCGTTACTGCCTCATTCGCAACTCATTATATTGCAAGATGTTCGGAGGTCCCCTAGCTAAATGCCTCGGACCTAATCAAACGGAGTTCGTGATGAGAGAAGTCCACGAAGGACACTGTGGAAATCATACAGGGGCGAGATCCTTGGTCAAAACCCTTATCAGAGCCAGGTACTATTGGCCTAAGATGGAAGAAGAGGCTAAGAGCTTCGTATCCAAATGCGATAAATGCCAACGGTTTGCCAATAACATGCATCAACCAGCAGAACTATTGCACCTAATAATATCACCGTGGCCATTCATGAAGTGGGGCATGGATATCGTGGGACCCCTCCCCGCAGCTAAAGGAAAGGTACGGTTCTTACTCGTGCTAACCGACTATTTTACAAAATGGGTAGAGGCGGAAGCTTTCAAATAGGTGCAAGAAAAGGAAATTAAAAGCTTCTTATGGCGAAACATAATATGCCGCTTTGGAATACCTAAAGAGATCGTGTGTGATAATGGCCCACAATTCATAGTTCAAAGAAAACAGTTGCAACATGAGTTTTAGACGATAATCAAACACATGTAAAATGTTGTGAAAGTTCAAATATAAAACTTTCTTCAAAAATATTCTTAAACATGTGAAAAATTCCTATCTCTCTATTGCATTATTACACCATTATGAAGCTGAGACGTCTTCTTCATTAAGTGTCGATCAAAAAGAAAAGGGCCCTCTTTCAAAATCGTACCTATTACGAAAAGGTGCGGATAATCTAAAGCATTTTAATGCAAAACTCAGAGGTAAAACTAAAACCTCGAAAATAAAGCATGCAAAAGACTTAAAAGAGTGAAACAGAAACTCAATAGAAGACAAAAGTCATACTTGCATATATATATATATATATATATATATATATATATATATTAAAACGGCTAAGTAAAAACTAAGTATTAACTTATACTTAGCGGTATATAGTGTTTATACATTATGGTGCCCCTAAGTTGTCAGTTGGGGGCTTTAAGAGTTCCAAATTTACCCCCGATGGGACTGGGGGTAACTACCAATTGGGACAAAGAAAAAAGAGAGGGAGGAACCAACTTCTCAAACTTCATCAGGAGGGGGGTTGACTTCTTCACTGGCAGAGGGAGCAGGAGCAGATTGGGAAGGGGAGACTTGAACAGCAGGAGCCTCACCTTCAGGTGAAGAGAGATTCTGACCTTGTTGAGCCTTCTCCATGGCTTCCTTGATTTTAGCAATTTCAGCATTACGGTCGAAATCCTCTCGACTCATTTCAGTCAATGTGTCGAGGCGTGAATTCATGTACGCCCAACTAACATCAACAGCTGCCACGTATTCAAGAGCTTCATAATCCTTCTCCCATATCATAACTTCAGCTCTCAGCCCGTCCCTCTCAGCCTCAACAACACCTTTGGCGGCCTTTAAAGGTGCGATAGATCTCTCCAGGAATCGAATTTTATCTAAGGAATTGCGGAGATCTTCCTGGGTCTGGGTGAGTGACTGCACCAGCTCTCCTGAATACTCTTCCTTTTGGGCCAATAAGGCCTTCAAGCTCCTAACTTCTTCTGAGCCACGAGACAACTGCTCAGCAAATGAGGACTCATGGATGCTCTTATCTTTGCCCGCTTGATTAGAAGAAGCCTTCTCCACTGCCAACTCCGCCGCCATAACTCTCACCTGCTGCTCCAAGGTACATTTTTCTTCTTTTTAAGGCCTCCATGTCGAGCCTTAAGCTTTCATATTGCCCCTTCTAGTTATTTGCTTCAGCATGCCACTCTTTCATTTCTTTCTCCGTGTTAGAAATCCTCTTCATAAGCTCCGTGCCTATAAGATTGATCTACAAAAAGATAACCAATCAGATACGGTAAATACATGTACAAGAATGAAATGCAAGAAAATGAACTCTACCTTTAAAGAAGTATGCACGACCTCATTAGCCCATCTAAGGGAACTATGGCTATCTAGCTTGGCTCTCTCTGTCGGGACTATCAAGGGTTTCAGCCACACATCAGGTTGGCCAGACTTTTTAAAGAGACTCCCATCAGCTAGAACCTTTATCAGCACCTGCCTCATCTCCCTGCTGGAAGACCCTACTTCTCTAACAGAAGGCACGGAAGCAGGCATAGATGTAGGAGCCACGGACATAGAAGGAGCCGAAAAAGCCACGGGAGCAAGAGCAACGGTAGGAGCAGAAATAGTAACGGAAGCAGAAGAAATAACTGGAGCAGTAAAGGGGAAGAAATAACGGAAGCAGAAGAAATAATCCAAGATCCGCAACGCGACCCAGTCCGGTCCATTTTCTTCCCCGAATTATTTTAAATATGTTTTCTGTTTTTCCGCAATATTTCAACAGAAATATTTCCACCTATTCCAACACCTATGGTTGTTTTTGAAAGATTGCAAACCTTTTCAGAAATAGTGCCAAATAGTCTATAAATATATCTTGAATCCCAAAATATTTACTTACTAAATTTTCTGATTATCTTCTTCTTCTTCTTCTTCTTCTTCTTCTTCTTCTTCTTCTTCTTCTTCTGCACAACATTTTCCAGGTGTTTTACGACCATTGAGTGGTTCGAAGTTCACCGGCATTTTTTGTACCAATACACTAGTGAGTTAAATCATTCTATCCTGGCAGAATAATATTCCAGCACCACGGGTACTTGAGGGGAATAATTTCCTTAAGGACACACTGTGCATTCAGTGGGCTCGATTTATTCCGATATTATTTTTTTCAAGAATTTATTTTGTCATACTGGTTCTACTAACTTTCTATTTCTGTTTCTATTTCTATTTCTGAAAGTCTATTGCTTTTTATTGTTTATTACAACTATACATTGTGATGACCCAAGGGGTCATTTTATAAAATTAGACTTCGTTCCATGCTTAAAAGTCATAAAAAGACCAAAACTAAATACCTCGATTTGCGTGCGCAGTCCGGGCGTGAAATCAGAAAACTTTTATGTGAAAATATGAGAAATAGTGATTTTTAGAATTTAAATTTGGTAAAAGTTGACTTTGGTCAACATTTTGAGTAAACGGACCTAGATCTGTGTTCCGACGATCCCGGGAGGTCCGCAGTAAAATATGGGACTCGGGCGTATGCCCGGAAATGAATTCCGAGGTCCCAAGCCTTAGAAATCAATTTTTGAAAGAAATTGTTTTGCTGAAATTAAAGAAAAGAAATAATGCTAAAAATCATTGATATCGAGTCCGTATTTTGGTTTCGGTGTTTAACAAAGAATAAGATCCTTTGACCAAAGCTATTTTAGGATAAACTCGGGTTACTGATAATCGAAAAGAGAATGAAATAATAAGTAAAGGAACAATAGATTGATAGCAATATGCGAGAAGTAAAAATAGTTTGTATTCGAGTTCAGATGTCTTGTTTGTTACATTTTCTTCCCTTTTATAGGGAGATTCTCCTAGTACAACGTTTGGATTCTAGTAATGATGGCTCATTAATGACTAATTATTACATTAATGAGGCGTTACAATGGTGAATCGTAACTGTTATTTTAGGAGTTACATAACGTATATGACATTAACTGTTGATCCTCGAATCTGCCCATTATTGTGTCTAGATTCGTCATGACCGTGTATCTTCTTCTTCATTAGGTTTCCCGTGGCTGATATACTCGTGGTTGATACATCAATTCCGTGCCTGTTGAGTTAATCTTGTACCTGTCCGTTGCTTTGTCTAGATTCATTTCAACCGTGTCTCTTTCTCGTGGCTATTATATGAAAGAGTATACTAACCGTATCTCTTTTATCCCGTGCCTCCGTGTATCTTTACCTCCACATGTGCTGTTTTCTTTGGTCCACATAGTTGGCTGAGTCATCCAGATTCTGGCTACGTGTAAAGCTATTTTTTACCAATACAGATAGTCCCCCCACTTGCCATGTATTTGGCGTATAATACTTGGTAAGTGGATACGCATTTATGACGGGAATATTTTGCCGCCGCTTTGTTCCGAGACATTGTATCCTTTATTGAACGCATTCATCGTGTATTACTTCTATTTAATGCTTCTTCCACGTGTTTGTCTTTGATTGGCTCTGCAATAATTCGCCGCATCTGTTATGAAGTGACACTCTTAATTATGACTTTCCATCATTACTTTTCCATGATTTGATGATTGCCATTAGGTATAAATAATCGTCTTCTTTCTTTCTCTTTCACGAAACACTTCTATAATTTGATTTTTCCTTGGTGAAGAAATTTTCCTTAGCTTGCATAAATATGTCTTCATCTGGTCGACCTAAAAAGGTTATCAATGTTGAAACTTTGGCGTCTCCTTCTTCTGCTTCATCTAGGGGCCAGAGAGGTGGTCGATTGAGGAGTTTAGGATCTGTTTCCACTAGAGGTTCTTCATCTACTTTAGTTTCTCCTTCTTCTAGTAGGTCTTTGTTTTCTCCCAGAGGTAGATCCTCTTATTCTGTTTCTAAGAACAAGGATGATATTCGTGAACCCAGAGTTGACGAAATCCTTCCTGCTGAGATAGTTTTTCTAGAAGTAAATTCTTCCATCGCCAAACAAGCTTCTTCTTTAGATAGTGTAGAGAAATACGCTACCATTGTTACTGTAGGTCATATTCCTGTTGTTTGTATCCTAGGAGTCTAACGTTCCCATTCTTGTGCCAAGTATCACGTCTTACAAGATGGGTTTTTCTTATGTCTATACTTACCCTTTCACATTAGGATTTCAGCCTCCTATTGACCCTCTTATCATAGAATTTTGCCGTTTTTTCAATATTTGCCTAGGACAGGTTGGTCCCTTAGTATGGCGTGTTGTTGCTTGTCTAAGAGTTTTGGCTTCAAAGGTTTCCGTTCCTTTCACCTTTCATCATCTGATGCATTTGTATTCACCTGCTCTGTTTCGTCAAGGGATTTTTACTCTGGCTGCTCGGAGTAAGAGAGTTTTAGTAACCCCTGATGATGATAAAGACAGAGGTTGGTACCTGAGGTACGTTGATGTTCCCACAACTGTTCTAGTGGGTGAAAATAATCTTCCCTTCCCTGAGAAGTGGAACCGTGCACGTAAGTACTTTGGTTCGCACCTGTCTTCTTTACATAAAGTTGTATTATGTTTTAACACCGCATTTGTTTTCCTCTTGTTTTCAGCAACTATGAATATTGTCGAGAATGTCTCTGATATTCGTAGTTGGGTAGAAAGAATGTTAACTGCTGCTCCTGCCGAGGAAAGATCCTGGAAGTACTTTTCCACAAAGTATAAATGGATTGTCAAGACTCATGGTAAGTAGAGTTTTTCTCTTTTCTTTCCTTACCTGAATTTTGTTTAATTCTTTCTCTTTTTTGATAAGGTTTTCTGCCCGTGGGGCATCTTCATCGCTTTCGAGGATGTCGTTATCTCATGCCCAGAATGTCTTAGCTAGTGCTTCAAAAAGAAAGGTTCAAGGTTCTCGCTTTGGAGGAGAAGATGAGGATGAAGAAGAGGGTGCTTTAGTGCACCGGGCGAGAAGAAGGTGGGTAGTTTCTGACGATGAGTCTACTCCCGTGCCTCTTTCTTCCGTGTTGGCAATCAAGAATTCTTCTTATTGTGATCAATCCCAGTCCCCAACTCGAGATCCTACTGAGCGTCTATTTCATGAAGGTTTTGAAAAGGACCCTGATGATGTTCCCCTGGTTACCATCTATCCAGGTTTTGCTGCCGTTCTTGCTCCTCACTCTATGGCTGTTGTTCCTCCTCCCATACCTGTTATTTCTTCAATTTCTTTTGCATCCGTCTCTATCGAGGTGCCCGCAACTTCTTTAGCTTCTGGTCCCTATCTCTTTTCTGTTGTCCCTTCCGTCCCTGCTTCCGTGCCTTCTGTTATAGAAGAAGGGTCTTCCAGCAGGGAGATGAGAAGAGTTACAATTGAGGTTCCAGCCGGTGGAAGCCTCTTCAAGAAGACTAGTGAGCCAGAGGTATGGCTTAAGCTTTTAATTGGCTCCGAAGAGAGGTCCAAGATTGATAGCCACGCAACTCTTACTTGGGCCTATGAGGTGGTGCACAACTCCTTAAAGGTATGTACTTTGGAAGAACTTTTGCACACATGTTGTTCTTTAATTAACAGTTTAACACATTTGATTGTTTTACTATTTTTACAGACGCACCTTATTGGTTTGGAGCTTATGAAGAGAGTTTCCAATTATGAAAATGAGTTGAAGGTGTTCCGTGGGCTCGATGATATTAAAGCACAGTACGACAGTCTTCGAATAGAGATTGGAGCTTTAGAGGATGAGAGATATACCTTGAGGGAGCAATTGAAGGTTGTTAAGGCAGAGCTGGCAGTGGAGAAAGCTTCTTTCAGCCAGGTCAATAAGGATAAAGATGTTCTTGAATCTTCATTTGCTGAGCAACTGTCAAAAGCTACGGAGGAAATCCGGCACCTGAAGCACATGTTGGGGGAGAAAGAGGAATATTCTGGTGAACTTGTGCGTAATCTCTCCCAGGTTCAAGAAGATCTCCGTGAAGCTCAAATGAAGGTTCAGACTTTGGAGGAATCAATTGCATCTCTAAAGGTTGCCTTGGAAGCCAGTGAGACTGAGAATGATAATTTGAAGGGCGAGATTCAGGCTTGGTCAATGGACTATGGTGACCTTGAAGAATCAACGGTTGTTGACGTGAGTAGGGCATATATGAGTGCTCGCCATGATACATTGTTGAAAATGAGTCGAGAAGGCTTTGACCTTTATGCTGAGATTGCAAAATCTAGGGAACTATGGAGAAGACTCAGCAAGGTTTTAATCTCTCTCCAGCTGATGAAGCCCAGGAAGAAGCGGACGATTCTTCAGAGGAAGCTGGTTCTCCTCCTCCTCCTAGAGAATGAAGACTTTTAGTCACCCTTGTTTTTTCTTTTTTATTGGATTGGTGTAATTACTCCCAATTCCATCGGGAGTAAATTTGATACTCTAAAGTCCCCAATTGACAATTTAGGGGTAACAAATGTATATATCTATGTGGCTAAGTACTAGTTTAGTACTTTGTTTTTAACTTAGCCTCTTTTATATCAATATTTTTGAGACTTTTTGTTATGAGTTTGAGCCTTACTCTTTACTCAAGTCTATTGCTTTGTGTTTCTTTTGTGAGGTTTATGTTCGTACCTCTAAGCTTTCTTTGCATAAAAATGCGTGCTTTACTTTGAACCCTTTTATGATGGGTGTAGTATAAGCTTTTTAGTCTCTATTTATGAATTAGGGCCCTTTTAATGTTTTAATGAAGAAGACGTCTCAACTTCATTGAAAATGCAATAGAGTGATAGGAATTTTTCACATGTTTAAGAATGTTTTTGTGAGAGGTTTTTGCTTGAACTTTCACAATATTTTACATGTGTTATGTTTGTCATCTAAAACTCATGTTGCAACTGTTTTGTTTTAACAGATTTGATAATCACTTGTATTTCGTAACTGTTTTTAGTAGATAAAAGTTTTTTCGAGTTAATACAAGGAAGTAACTGCTTTTCATTAGTAACAGTTTTTGTAAGTATTGGGTTTTTCCCATGACTGTTTTATTTGCAACAGTTGTAAGTACGAGAGAAATGTATTGTAATCCGTAACTGTTTTATTTGATAACAGTTTTGAGAATATATCCAAGGGTTTTGATCTTTCATCTGTAACTGTTTTATTTGAATAACATTTTTTTATTTGAGTACAAAGATTTCATAACTATTTTGATTACAACAGTTTTGGCTAAGTACAATGATGATGATCTTCTATCCCTAATTGTTTTTGATGTAACCGTTTTTTTGTATAAAAGATGTACATTTATTCTTCGTAGCTAATATTTTGCCTTCTAACCTGAACATGGTTCGAGGGTTTTCAGAGTAGGCTTTCGTAATTCTTGTGCCGGAGTTTTCAGTTCTTTTGCTCGTATCACTTGACTTGTTGGGTGAATGGTTCTTTTAGGCTCGAGCATTCTGACTTCTGGTAGTCTTTTGCTTCATTTTGGCCTTCCATATAATATAGTACCCCAAGTGTTTGAGCGTTGAAGAATGAGATCTCGAGCACTTGATTATTCCTTCTTTGTGGTCCTTTCCCTGAAAAAGGAAAACATTCCGGACTCGAAGGTATATACTTTTTTTAGATGATGACTGCTTAACCCTTTAAAATATCCATCAGAAAGTGTAACCCTAGACCGGGAATTGTGTTATTTCCTCGCGTCTTTGCAGGTCTAATGTCATCATCTGGTGATGGGTTAGCTTTTTGCCTATCATCTAAAAAAGTTAGTAAATTTTAAATATTCAAAGATAAAATCGATCATGCGATACCTGACCGGGGGTACTTCTTTTTCTTAGAAGTAGTACTTCTTCAGGTGGATGGTGTTCCAGCTCGTTGGTAGAATCCTGCCGTCCATGGCTTCCAACTCGTACGTGCCTTTCCCTGCTATGCCTCGGACCTTATAGGGACCTTCCCAGTTTGGATTTAGTTTGCCAGCTCCTGTTTCCTTTATTGACTGGAAGACATTTTTAAGTACAAAGTCCCCAATTTTGAAATATCTGAGATGAGCTTTGCGGTTGTAGTATCGTTCTATGATTTGCTTTTGAGCTGCCATCCGTATTAAGGCCGCATCTCTTCGTGACTCGAGCAGGTCTAAATTGGTTTGGAGTTCAACATCATTCGTTTGTTCCGTAGCTGTCATCATTCTCAGACTTGGTTTGCCAATTTCTACGGGTATTAATGCCTCTGAGCCATAAACGAGTGCGAAAGGACTTTCTCCCATAACTGTTTTTGATGTAGTTATGTATGCCCATAACACTGCTGGTAATTCGTCGGGCCAATTGCCTTTAGCTCTGTCTACCCGCTTCTTTATATTGTTGATGATGATTTTGTTAGTGGATTCTGCTTGTCCATTAGCTACGGGATGATATGGTGTTTATGCGATCCGTTTGATTTTTTGGCTGTCAAAGAATTCTGTGATTTGAGAGACTATAAATTGTGGGCCATTATCACACACGATCTCCTTTGGAATTCCGAACCGACATATTATCTTTCTCTATAAGAAACTCTTAACCTCCTTTTCCCGCACCTGTTTGAATGCTTATGCTTCTACCCATTTTGTGAAGTAATTAGTAAGTATAAGTAGGAACCGTACCTGACCTTTAGTTGGGGGGAAAAGGTTCTACTATATCCATTCCCCATTTCATGAAGGGCTATGGTGATATAATAGAATGTAACAATTCTGCTGGTCGGTGCATATTATTGGCGAACCGCTGACATTTGTCACATTTTGATATGAAATTCTCCGCGTCTTCTTCCATCTTAGGCCAGTAGTATCCTGCTCTGATTAAGGTTTTTACCAAAGATCTTGCACCTGCGTGATTTCCACAGTGGCCCTCATGGACTTCTCTTATCACAAATTCCATCTGGTTAGGTCCGAGGCACTTAGTTAGGGGTCCTCCAAACATTTTGCGGTACAAGGTGCTGTGAACTAGACAGTATCTCGATGCTTTGCGACGGAGCGCTTGAGCTGCTTTTTTGTCTTCAGGCACGATACCGTTCGGCAAAAAGTTAAGAATTTCGTTTCTCCAATCCCAAGTTAAATTACTGAAAGATACCTCATTCTTGTTTTGATCGATTGTCGAATGGAAGAGGTGTACGACGATAGTGTTCTCTTTATTGGTTACGTCTGTAACTGCTGCGAGGTTAGCCAATGCATCTGCTTCAGCATTTTCTTCTCTATGTATTTGTATTATTTTCCACATTTTGAACTGTCTCACAAGTTCTCGTGCCTTTTCTAGGTACTGTTGCATTTGAGTTTCCCGAGCGATGTAAGTCCCCTGCATTTGGTTTACCACCAGTTGTGAATCGCTGTTGATTTCGATTTGTTCAATTAACAACTCTCGTGCCAATTCTAAACCTGCAATAACATCCTCGTACTCTACTTCATTGTTAGTTATTGGATATCATTTGATTGTTTGCCGTATCTTTTCACCCGTGGGTGATATTAGTACAATACCTAATCTTGCTCCATTTATATTAGAAGAGCCATCTGTAAATAGGGTCCACTGACCTGGGTTTATACCATTGAAGAGCTATAATTCCTTTTCTACTTCAGGAGTACTATTACTACTAAAGTCAGCTACAAAGTCGGCCAATATTTGTGACTTAATTGCAGTTTTAGGTTGATATGTTATATCATGCTCACTTAATTCTATGGCCCATTTGGCTAATCTCCCTGACAGTTCTTGTTTATGCAAAATATTCCTTAAAGGATATGAAGTTACGACAGTAATTTGATGACATTGAAAATAAGGACGCAATTTTCTTGATGCCATTAT
>ML290828.1:0-12019 GCA_005239495.1 Nicotiana undulata | reverse complement strand
GGCAAGGGAAATGAATCTTTAGGACATGCTTTATTTAAATCAGTATAATCGACACATACCCGCCATTTGCCGTTCTTTTTAGGTACTACTATTGTGTTAGCTAGCCAGTCAGGATACTTTACATCTCGTATCGAACCTATATTTAAAAGCTTTTGGACTTCTTCATTGATCACTTGATTTTTAAAAGGTCCTTGCTTTCGTTTCTTTTGTTTAATAGGTACGAACGATGGATCTTCGTTTAATTTGTGAGTCATCACTTCTTGTGGGATACCTATCATATCCGAATGGGACCATGCAAAACAATCCTCATTAGTCTTTAAATAATTGACTAACATACCTTTTTGTTCTGGAGTTAATATTTCCAACAATTTTATGCCAATGTAAAGTTTCCTTTCGGGCTTTTGTTCAGAGATGGGAACATCCTCGAGTTCTTTAGCAGTTGTTTTGATATGTTCTTCTTCTTCTGGTTCACAAATGAAATCTGGTCTGGAGTCTATGTCTGCATGTTCTGGCTCATTCTTGATGATTACAGGATTTGTATTATCCTCTTCCGTACCTATTGGAATATCTATTTCTTTGGTACGTAGCTGATCAGAAGTTTGTTCCATACCTGTTTGTTGATGAGCCTCTGTTTGACAATTCGTTGTTTCTTCCGCGTCTTTTTTGTTGTTAAGAGTTATTGAATTAATATTCCTCGAGGTTTGCTGATCACCCCTGATTTGCCTTATTTCCCATTTGGAAGGAAATTTTATCACTTGATGTAAAGTAGATAAGACCGCTTTCATGTCATGAATCCATGGTTATCCCATGATGACGTTGCAAGCCATTTATGTATTAATGACTTGGAAGTTTGCATTTTTGATGACTCCTTCAGCGTAAGTATTGAGTTCGATCTCACCTTTAGTTATCACTGTTGAATTGTCGAACCCAGATATGGCTCGAACCTTTGGAATCATTTTGTTTTATACTAGAATTTCTTCCATGAATTTCATCAAAATAATATTGACTGAACTGCCTAGATCAATCAACACCCTTTTAACGTTAGTGTCATGAA
The DNA here is from genome assembly GCA_005239495.1 of Nicotiana undulata. NCBI lineage: Eukaryota > Viridiplantae > Streptophyta > Magnoliopsida > Solanales > Solanaceae > Nicotiana > Nicotiana undulata. The sequence continues at coordinate 10,965 of ML290828.1, read as the reverse complement.
TGAGTAAGGATATTACCAGCGCGTCATTGTGCGGAAGTATTAATCCACCAAAATCTATGTCATCAAAAGATATTTGATCTTCCCTCGTTTCTTCTCGAACTCGCTTTCTGTGGGTGCTCGTGACTTTTGATGTTAGCTGGCAGACTATCCCGTTTACTTCTTCTCCTCCATGTATGACATTGACAGTCCATTTTGGGGAAGGTGGTTTTGGTGGCTCCTTCCTGTTCTTCATATATGCTTGTTTACCTTTATCACTAAACAAGTCTGTTAAATAGCCCTGTTTTAATAGATGTTCTACTTCACCTTGTAAAAATCTGCAATCTGTTGTTCTATGGCCGTGATCATTGTGGAATTCACACCACTGATCGAGGTTCCTCCTGTTAGGATTAGAACGCATTTCTTTCGGCCATTTAACTTTGTCCCCCATACTTCTCAGTATTGAGACGAGCTCAGTGCTGCTTACATTAAAGCTATGGTCTCCAATTCGGGTAATACCCCGGAATCGTTCATCTCGATCTCTCTTGGATCTAGATGAGGATGAATTTGTATCTATTCCCGAAGGTCTTGTATTTCCGAACCTGGGACGTAGGTCACGTCCCGAGGGTCCTAAGTAAGGATCATACCTGTTTTTACCTGACCTTTTCTCTGATTCTGGGCGTCTTGTTCTGGGGTATTCCTCATCTTTTGATCGTGCAATTATATCCTCTTCAATCCTGAGTTTAGTACTGTACCTGTTGTACACATCATTCCATGTCGTGGCTGGGAATTCTCTTAGACTCTCTTTGAGTTGCCTCGTGGCTTCTGAGCTTTTCTCGTTCGAGTTACTTGTGAATGCCATGGCTGCCCAGTTGTCAGGCACCCTCGGTAGTTACATTCTTTCCCGTTGAAATCTATCTACAAACTCACAAAGCAATTCCTTGTCTCCGTGCTTTATCTTGAATATATCTTCCATTCGTTTTTCAACTTTTTGTGCACCAGAGTGTGCTTTTATAAACGAATCTGCAAGTTCAACAAGAGAATCTATAGAGTTCTCAGGGAGAAGAGAATACCAGGTTAAGGCTCCTTTCGTGAGTGTTTCTCCGAATTTCTTGACAAGGACTGATTCTATTTCCTCTTTTGTTAAATCATTGCCTTTTACTCCAGTGGTGAAAGCAGTCACGTGATCACGTGGGTCGGTTGTTCCATCGTATTTGGGGACATCAGGCATTCTAAACTTCTTGGGTATAAGTAATGGGGCTGCACTTGGCTTCCAAGGTTGTTGAGAATACCTATCCACATCGATTCCTTTGATAATAGGCGGAACACCAGGGATTTGCTCGATGCGATCGTTCTGTTCTTTCATTTGCTTCTGCATGGTTAATAATAAATTTTGTAATTCCGAATTATTAGTCGTACCTCGTCGTGTTTCAAGAGGTGTATTGAGAGTTTCATCCCTGGTTAAATTTGTTAACTCTGCTTGCAGATCCTCTACTAAAATTGTATTATTTGGAGGCAGTGTTGGTGGTACTGGAGGTACTTGTGGTTATCCTCTTGCAAACTCCTGCAAAGCCTGCCCCACGTATTAGGCAATCATTTGCCTTATTTGATCTGGCTCCACTAGTTGTTTGTTATTGTTATGATTGTTAGCTCTTTCAGGGGATGGTTCTCTCGAAGCACGTGGAGTTCCTCGAGGAGGAGTTGGAACTGGGGTTCCATTTCTTTGCTGGTTGTTATCGTCATTGTTGTTGACGTTGTTATTGTTGTCGTTGTTGTTGGAATTCGACATGATTTCAAGGATATCAGTTGGTAGAGAAAATGATGATTATCAGTGTCCTGGCAACGGAACCAATTTACTAAGTTAAGGAACAATAGATTGATAGCAATATGCGAGAAGTAAAAATAGTTTGTATTTGAGAGTTCATATGTCTTGTTTGTTACATTTTCTTGCCTTTTATAGGGAGATTCTCCTAGTACAACATTTGGATTCCAGTAATGATGGCTCATTAATGACTAATTATTACATTAATGAGGCGTTACAATGGTGAATCGTAACTGTTATTTTAGGAGTTACATAACGTATATGACATTAACTGTTGATCCTCGAATCTGCCCATTATTGTGTCTAGATTCGTCATGACCGTGTCTCTTCTTCTTCATTAGGTTTCCCGTGGCTGATATACTTGTGGTTGATAAATCAATTCCGTGCCTATTGAGTTAATATTGTACCTGCCCGTTGCTTTGTCTAGATTCATTTCAACCGTGTCTCTTTCTCGTGGTATTATATGAACGAGTATACTAACCGTATCTCTTTTATCCCGTGCCTTCGTGTATCTTTACCTCCACATGTGTTGTTTTCTTTGGTCCAAATAGTTGGCTGAGTCATGCAGATTCTGGCTACGTGTAAAGCTATTTTTTACCAATACATCCGTAGCCCGGAACAACTTTGTTATGATATTTAGGGATTAATTGTGAAATTTGGTGAAAACGGAGTTCGTTTGACGTGATTCGGACATCCAGTTGAGAAATTATGAACTTTAAGAGTTTTTGATGAAAATGATGAGTTTTGAGGTTTAATTCATAGATTTACATGTTATTTTCAAGATTTAATCGCACGATCAAGTCCGTATGATGTTTTTAGACTTGCATGCATCGTTTGTTTAGAGCCTTGAGGGCTCGGGTGAGTTTCGGGTAGGCCACAGGGTTTTTTTTACACTTGAAAGAATTGCTGGTTTTAAGTTTTCTGGTGTCCAGGTAATTACTCTGTGCGATCGCATAGGAAAATCCGCGATAGCACAGAGTAAAAATATAAAGCCCTGTGAGTACCCTGTGCGAACGCAGACCAGTGGCTGCGATCGCGGAGCACAGCCTGGCCAAGCTGTGCGATCGCACCTCCTCCAGTGCAAATGCACTGAGCAAAATCAAGCCTGGAGGAGGGGAGGTCAAATACCCTGTGCGATCGCACCCCTCCCTCTGCGATAGCACTGACCAAAAATCCCTTACACTGTGCGATCGCACCTGTTTATCCGCGATCGCACAGTTGCCCTGCCCAGCTATTATAAATACCTTTTAAGAATCAGGCAGACCTTCTTCTTCACCAAATTTTTGAGGTTTTCAGCCCTAAACACGATTTTCTTCAACAATCTTCATCCCCAAGTCATAGGTAATCAATTCTAAACTTTGTTCTTTCAATTCCTTATTATTTTGCATCACTTTTAAAGCAAAAACAAAGAATTTTCATGGTAAAAATCTAGGATTTGGGTAAAATTAGGGAGTTTTGTAAAAATCAAATTTTTATATCAAATTAAGGTCGGATTTCAAAACTAATAGCATATTTGGGTTCGTGGGTGAATGGTAAACGTAATTTGGTCCGAACCCCGAGTTTAGACCAAGCGGGCCCGGGGTCGAGTTTTCACTTTTATTGAGAAAACTTAGGAAAAATTATATTTTTCAATAAAGTTAGTTCCTTTAGCATTAGTTAATGATATTAAATTAATTGTGATTATATTCGAGCAATTTAGAGGTGAATTCAAAAGAAAAAGCCATAATAGAGCAGTGAGTGGCCTGCGGAAGTGAGGTAAGTGTTTGGCCTAACTTTAGCTTGAGGGAATAGGACCCCCACTTGTTTGTTATGTGAATTGCATGGGTGTGGTGTATAGGTGTGGTGACGAGTATCTATGCACCACCCAAAGTGTTTGCTAAAATATGATCCCCTTTCCCGTTCTCCACTTATTTGATTATTGTCTTAACTGTTACATGTTCATTATTGTTTCTGTGATTATTTGGCCTTGTTGAATTGTTGTTAGTTATTGTTGTGACTGTTTGGAAAGAGTATTGGTTGTTTGAGCTGGTTCCCTCGGGATATATATATGGCTGAGAGGTTTGATATAGTTTTTATGAAATAAATGTGTATATATTTTGATATTCTTGTTGGTTTCATGGTTGAGAGGTTATTGATGAAGTCATAAGAAAAATGCAGTTTATTATTTACAATTGTTGAAACAAAAGTATTTTGAAAGGCTTGGCCTGATTTGTGAAATTTTGAATAAAATGATATGATATGTCTGGTGGGAGCGGGTTGCACGCCGCAACAGGAGTAATAAGGGAGATATTTTAGGGAGGACAGGTGGAAGCGGGTTGCACGCCGCAACAAGGAGTGATAAGGGAGGATATTTACATTTATATTTTACCGATTTTTCAAGAAAAATATAACCAAAGTTTTGAAAAGCTAAAATGTTTATTTTACTACTCTTTAAATATTTTCGTACTATGTTATTTAAAGTTAAAGTTTGGAATTTTGAAGAGTTATTTGAGAATTGGTTATAGCTGAGTTATTTTATTTTGTTGCAGCCTTTATTTATCCATTTGTTTAATTTTCCTTCTGCCTTTATTATTTATTGTTGTTATCGGTTATATTGTTGAAGCCTGACTTAGCCTCGTCACTACTTCGTCGAGGTTAGGCTCGGCACTTACTCAGTACATGGGGTCGGTTGTACTGATACTACACTCTGTGCTCTTTTGCACAGATCCAGGTTCAATTCAGCAGTAGAGGATTTCAGGACGACCACCTACTCATTTGGAGACACGAGGTACATTTGTCGACGTTCGCAGATTTCGAGAGTCTTATCCTATTTTTACATACACTGTTTTATATTATTCAGAACAGTTACACTATTTCTTTCAGCCATTATTTGTAGTATTCTTTAGTAGTTCGTGGATTGTGACACCAGACCCTGGGGTAGTCTTAGAGTTATTTATATAATTAGTTCGTGGTTCGTTTCATTTAGTTGGTTATTATCATTATTTTATTTTAATGTTGTTGGGAATTATTTTAGTTAAGTTCATTTTGAATTTATTCATTTATGCCGAAGTAATTAATTAAGGAAGTTAGTAATCGATTTCTAACATTGGCTTGCCTAGAAAGTGTGGTGTTAGGCGCCATCACGATCTCTAAGGTTGGGAATTTGGGTCGTGATATACATATTGTATAACAATCTTAAGAAAATTATTCTATTGTATTCTGTTTGTGGAGATTAAAACTTGTGTGATTTTCTACTCCTTCTGAATTTTACTATTCTTATTTGAAGATATAAAAACTTCATCAGAGTATTGAAATTCAGAAACGATTTGAAGAACATAAAAATTTCATAGTTTTCTATGAAACAGTATATAAAAACTTCGATTTTTTATTTATTACGTACTATTTATTGTTAATTACAGTATTGTCTATTGTTATGTTTTCTGCCATTAATTGAAATCTTCTGTTATTGACAATGAGAAATGGAAATTGATAACAGAAATCGTCTGTGATTGTTGCGGCAACGACGTTAGCCTCGTCAAGTCGAACTGTTGTTCCACCGGCCGAGAAATCGGAGAAGTTTTCTAGAGCCAACTTCAAATTATGGAAGCAAAGGGTGTTCTTCTGGCTTACTACACTTGGTATGCAGAAAATCACTAGTGAAAAACCTCCAGTGCCTGTTGTGGACATGCCGGATAATGAAAAATTCATGATTGTTGAGGCTTGGAAACAGGTAGATTTTCTTTGCAAAGGCTATATATTAAGATCTTTAGAGGATGACTTGTACAATGTGTACAATGCAATGAATACTTTGAAAGAATTATGGGACGCACTTGAGAAAAAGTACAAGACTGAAAATGCATGCTTGAAGAATTTCGTGGTTGCGGAGTTTCTAGACTATAAAATGATAGATCGCAAAACTATTGGAACCCAAGTTTAGGATTTTCAACTTATTTTTCACGGCCTTATTACTGAAGGTATGGTCGTGAATGAAGCATTTCAAGTGGCTACAATGATTGAAAAATTCCCTTCTTTGTGGAGAGATTTCAAGAACTATCTTAAGCACACGCATAAAGAAATGAAGTTGGAAGATCTTGTGATACGTCTCAAGATTGAGAAAGACAACAAAATAGCTAAGAAGAAGTCTCGCAGTAATTCAACAATCATAGGAGCTAATATCGTTGAGGAGACTGCTCCAAAAAGTAAGAAGAGGAAGAGGTCTTTTGGACAGAATAAGGAGCAGAACAAAAAAAAAATTCAAGGGCAACTGCTACAATTGTGGAAAAGTTGGTTACAAAGCTCCTGATTGTCGTCTCCCAAAAAAGGATAAGAAGAAGGGACATGCCAACATAGTGGAGAAGAATGATGATATTGATGATCTGTGTGCAATGCTTTCAGAATGCAACCTAGTTGAAAATATGAAGGAGTGGTGGATTGACTCTAGAGCCACTCGACATGTTTGTGTTGTCAAAAAAGCATTAGTGACTTACTCTACTGCTGGTCCCGAAGAAGATCTTTCCATGGGAATAATGCAACAACCAATATTGAAGGTTATGGGAGATATTCCTGAAGATGACTTCCGGCAAGGTGTTAACGCTCAACAACGTTCTTCATGTTCCTACTATTAGGAAGAATTAGTTTCTACTTCTTTACTTGTGAAGATTGGATTCAAATGTGTATTTGTTTCTGATAATGTTGTTGTAAGCAAGAATGAAATGTATGTTGGAAAGGGCTACCTCACATAAGGCCTTTTCAAACTCAATGTAATGGTTGTTGACAGTATTAATAAAATTTCAGCTTCTTCTTATTTATTTGAGTCAAATGATTTATGGCATATTCGTTTAGGACATGTCAATTATAAAACCTTGCAGAAGTTAATTAATTTAGAATTATTGCCTAAATTCGAGTGTAATAAATCAAATTGTCAAATACGTGTTGAATCTAAGTTTGTAAAACATCCTTATAAGTTTGTTGAAAGGAATTCAAATCCGTTGGACTTAATTCATACTGACATTTGTGATATGAAGTCGATATCATCTCGAGGTGGGAAAAAGTATTTTATTACTTATATTGACGATTACACTCAATATTGTTATGTTTATTTGCTTAATAGTAAGTATGAAGCAATTGAAGCATTTAAACAATACAAGAATGAAGTGGAGAATCTATTGAATAAAAAGATCAAAATGATTAGAAGTGATAGGGGTGGAGATTATGATCTCCGTTTGCAGAAATATGTTCTGAATATTGAATTATCCATCAAACTATTGCACCTTACACACCTCAATCCAATGGAATTGCGGAAAGGAAAAATCGGACATTAAAGGAAATGATGAATTTTTTTATTAGTAAGTACCAGATTACTGCAGAGTTTGAGGGGAGAAGCTATCCTTACAGATAACCGAATACTCAACAGAGTACCCCACAACAAAACGCAATCTATTCCATATGAAAAATGGAAGGGTAGAAAATCCAACTTGAAATATTTCAAAGTGTAGGGGTGTCTAGCAAAGGTACAAGTTCCTTTACCTAAAGGTTTAAATTCGGACCAAAACTGTAGATTGCGTTTTCATTGGATATGCTACAAATAGTAAAGCATGTCGGTTTTTGGTTCATAAATCTGATAATCCTGATATTCATATTAATACGGTGACGGATTCAGATAATGCTAAATTCTTTGAAAGAATCTATCCATATAAAACTAAATGCGCGTTAAGTGAAAGACCTAAACGACCTCGGGAAGAGCCAATGAAAAATACTCCAACTGTAGAAGATCCAAGGCGTAGCAAATGTCAAAGAATATCTACTTCCTTTGGACCAGATTTTGTGACATTGTTGTTTGAAAATGAGCCTTAAACTTTTAAAGTGGCTATGTCATATTTTATTTAGCGTTTTTGGAAAGAGGTAGTCAATAGTGAGATTCAATCAATTTTGGATAATCATACATGGGAACTGGTTGATCTTTGTCACTCCTCAAACCTAGGGAGGCGTGGCTGGCACCTTGTGTCGCACTAGCCCGAGCGAACCACTCTATAACTCATTTGTTTTCTAACTATCATGGGCCAACATGGTCACACCTTGTAATGTATAACTATAAGTGGGCAAACGATGTATCAATGAACCATCGTTTTAAAACATAAATACATATGGGCTGTCAAGGCCTCTGACATACTGTACAAAATGAACATAGGTGTCACGACCAGAAATCCCACCTTCGGGCCATGACTGCGTCAAACGTTGAACCCGCTAGACAAGCCAACATTTGAACTAGATAAAATTCATTAACAACTAACACAAATAAGATAACTAAAGCATCGATGGTCAACAATATGAAGGTTAACAAATAGCCAAAAATAACATAGCAATTTCGAAGTAAAACCCATATACAAATCCCAGAACTGGTGTCACATACTCACGAACTGTCTAAGAGATTACTAAAAACAAAGGTCTGAAAATAAGTACATAGGACTGTCTTTGAAATATAAAGTAAGACAGAGCTGAAAGTGAAGAGTAGAAGGTGACGCCAAGGCCCACGAACGTCTGCGGGTCTACCTCGATGTCTCCTGTATGAACTGATGAGATGCTCCGACCGTCAGTGATCACCGGGTCCGGCTGCGTAGTCTGCACAACATAAAGAAGTGCAGGTGTAGCATCAGTACAACCGACCCCATGTACTGAGTAAGTGCCGAGCCTAACCTCGGTGAAGTAGTGACGAGGCTAGGACCGACAACAATATATGTACCTATGCAATTCTATGTAAAAACAGGAGAATATCGACGGAAATGAGCAAGTAAGAAAGATACGGGGAGAACATGTTAGGGGTAAAAGGGGCAACAAAAATGCTAGTACGGTAGAACAGGGTAATAACTGAAATGTAAAGATAAAGGCAGGAATTTAACTTCTCAAAACAGACAATGAACAACCAAAGGCACGTCATGTCCCCTCGTGCATAACCTCACAATCACTCGGCACGGAATGTCCCCTCGTGCATATATAATAACATTCAGCACGGAATGTCCCCTTGTGTATAACCTCACAATCACTCAGCACAAAATGTACCCTCGTGCATATATAATAGCACTCGGCACGGAATTTCCCCTCGTGCATAACCTCACAATCACTCGACACGGAATGTCCGCTCGTGCATATATAATAACACTCGGCACGGAATGTCCCCTCGTGCATATATAATAAACAAAGCAACAATATAATGTAAAAGTCAACACTAAGCAGTCTCAAGTGCATGGAAATACTCAATACAGTTCTATTGTCCCGGCAAGGAGAAATCATTAATTACACACTCAACAAATGCCCGACAAGGGTCTCATCTATAACCAGCCTCGCATAAGAAATACAATTTCAACAGTGTAAGCCTCAACTGAACAAATAACTCGATAACTCCCCGCGTCATGATACAACATCAAGGCATCACTTCTAAATCACCAATTACTCATAGTGCGGAGAATATTAAGAACACAGTAAGTTTCATCACAATTGACTCACGGGCATGCTTGACCGCAACATATAGGCACTCGTCACCACGCCTATACGTTGGACATGAATTACACATAGCAAATAAGACTCTATACCTAATCCCTCAAGCTAAGGTTAGGCCAAACACTTACCTCGGCTCCAGAAATGCAAGTCAAGCCTCAATCACAGCCTTCCCTCTCGAATCCAACTCCGAATCGGTAATATCTAGACATAATGGATTTATTAACATCAATAAGTACTCAATAAACCAATTCCCAAGCCTAATTATACATTTCCTACTATTCTTCCAAGAATACTAGAATTCGACCTCATGCCCACACGTTCAGATTTTCGAAAATTCATGAAGGAATCAATTACCCGGAGTCTAAGGATCGAAGTTATGTGATTTATACAAGAATTCATGGCCTAACATGGAAAGTCACAAAATCCTCAAGAACCCTAAAATTACTACCTAATTCTATGATTTTTAGATGATTTAGTAGTGAATTTAACTAGGAATTAATGTTAAAACTAGAAGTTTATGGGGTTTAACTTACCTCTTACAGTGGGTGGTCGTGGGAGGTGCTGCCCAAGCTTGGTTGCTCTCTAATGGAAGTTGATGGTGGGTAAAATGAAGAAAAACCCGTAATTTGGACACTTAAAAAGGGCTAGCAATAGTGATTTCCGAACATGCGACCTTGGGACCGTAGGTGCGGTCCCGCACCTGCGAGAAAATCACCGCCTCTGCGGAAAAAGGCCTGGGACCCTGGCATCGCACCTGCGGAGAGGGAGTCCGCGCCAGCGGTCCCGCTCTTGCTGCCTGAAGCTCGCACATGCAGACTTTGGGCAAGGGGGCTGAGGTCGCGCCTGCGGAGGGGGGTTTCCGCACCAGCGGAGGCTCCGCACCTGCGAGGCTGGGACCGCAGGAGCGGTCCCGTACCTGCGGCTGGGCAACCGCACCTGCGGTCACACCAGCAACACCTGCATCGGCAGTTGTTTTAGCTAGTTTTTGGCCTCGTGCGGTGTCCGGGAGGCACCTGGGCCTACCCGAGCCCCCGTCAAAATATACCAACAAGTCTGTATTCATGATACGGACTCGCTCAAACTTCCGAAACATGGAAAACAACAACGAAACTCAAAATTCTCCCCAAAACCAAATTGAATCAAAACTAAGAACTTGAAATTCTAGAATTAACTTCAATGCGCCGAACCGACCTAAACTACTCGGAATGACTTCAAATTTTGCAGACAAGTTATAAATGGCACGACGGAACTATTACCGGTCTCGAAATTCCATTCGGACCTCGGGAACATAAAATCACATTCCAAACCAAATTTCAAATTCTATGAGATTTCTCAAAACTTCATTAACTCCAATTTTCTTCATTTGATCCGAAACCAATCAAATCAAGTCTGTTTTACACCAAATTTCACAGATAGGACAAATAACATATAATAAACCTATTCCGAGCTCCAGAACCGTAATACGGGCCCGGTAACATGGATTTCACATAATTACTCATTTTCAAAATCCTTTATCATTTCCAGAAAACAATTTCCTTTAAAAATTTATTTCTCAGGCTTGGGACCTCGAAATTCGACTCCAGGCATACGCCCAAGTCCCATATTTTCCTACGTATTCTCCGGGACCGTCGCATCACGGGTTCGGGTCCGTTTACCAAAAATATTGACCAAAGTCAACTTTATTCATTTAATTA
>MDKH01052388.1:0-21238 GCA_005239495.1 Nicotiana undulata | reverse complement strand
TATTGAGGGATGGATTTCCCTGGACATGGATTTGTCCGAGATATGACACATATAGGGATGGATCCCCCTGGCACAGATACTTTTTATGAGATATGGAGAGATGGATTTCCCTGATACGGATTATGGATGAGTATGATATCCCGGAGATGGATTTCTCTGAAAGGCTGAATTGGCCTGCTCCCTCGGTACTTAGTGACTGAGTCACCACGTCGTACATGTTACGGGATGGATTTCCCTGGGCCAATGGCCAATTATGTGTACCGAGAGGACTACCTGTGAGAGTTGCATGATACATACATGGCATTTAATTGTTATTTACGGATATTGTCACTGATATACTCGGTTATTCCTGAAATATTCATTATTTGAACTGTGATTTACGGAGGTTGAGTTCGTCACTACCTCCTCAGACCGTAGGTTGTTTTCGTTACTTACCTGCACACTGTGTGTGCAGATCCAGGTGCACCGAGATTTGACGCGGAGCGGTGATAGCAGCCATTCTCTCAGAGTCGACGAGGTAGCAGCTGGCGTTCGCTGTCCCGTCCCTCTTTTCCCTATTCTTCCCTTATGTATTAGAACTTTGAAACTTAAAACTTCAGTTTTATTATTCTCAGTTGTATTGATGTTAGTAGCTCATGACTGCGTGACTCCAGATCCTAGGGTGATTGTTGGAGCTCATTTCTTTTGTTAGACCGTTTTAAATTATTAAAAATGTCAGTATTTCTATGAATTGAGCCAATGATGAGTAAATTTCTCTAGTAAATGAATTGAGTATTGTTGTAACGGTTGGCTAGCCTGGTTCCTCGACAGGCGCCATCACAACCCAGAAACGGGTCGTGACATAGCATCTTTAGGATAATACTAGAATGTCCATCTGTTAATCAGTTATTACAAACTTGTATTGTTATTTAACCTTTTCTGTAATTCATATGCCCTGATAACTTGCTTTCTAATGTGTCTTGTATCCATCTGGATTCATGTGGTTATTCTGACTGTTTGCCTTAATATATTGTCTAAATGTTTTCTGTGATTGAATAAGGTTGTCCTAAATGCTAGCATGTACACTTAGCTTAACTAGACTTTTTAGACTTTGACTTATTAAAAATTGTATGCTTGAGCATGAATAACTTTGCAAATCTTGCATATTTGTCTTCTTAGTGCCTACATGTTCTGTGTTTTAAGCTCTATTATGATGGATTTTCTAAAAATCAAACATGTTTTTAATCTATCCCTGCCTCTTTTTATATACTACTACTTTTAAACTCTTATTTTTAGGTCATTTAGGTTCTATCTTTAACCTCCCCAGTGTGAGCACTGCTCGGAGTCCATGTGAGACTCTTGTGAACTCTGACACACTGGGGTTTGGTGCCTAACCTCCTTTGAATTATCTCTGAGTATTTGGTTCTCTAGTGTGAGAATTGACCTGGGTCCCTGAAGCCCTTGGGAACTTTGACATACTAGAGATCTTGGTTCTATTTGTGCTATGGGTGAATCACTCACCATTGGTTGTTCTGTACCTGTGAAATGAGCCTTGGAGCTGATATGGTTTGATAGCCTGGATTGCAAAGGTGTATTTGGGGCATGTTAAAGGCTCTCTATAGTTATTATTATGTAATGCATTCATTAATATGGTCTGTAATAATTTTGTAACAAACAAATTCTAGGGTATTTAGTAAAATTGGGAAGGGTTCTTATTTTCCTTTGCTAAGTCGGGTAGAAATCCTGCCTATAGCGTTTCACTTGTGTTGTTGATTTTGCTTATAAGTTCCGTGTCATTTTGTTAGAATCGCATAAGTTCTATATTTTGCTTACATATTAGAAATCCTGCCTATAAGACTAATATTATGACATATTAGAAATCCTGCCTATAGGTTTTAATATTATGACATATTAGAAATTCTGCCTATAGGAAATATTATGACATGTTAGAAATCCTGCCTATAGGATTAAAATGGTGACATATTAGAAATCCTTCCTTTAGATGCATCAATTTGTCCAATAAACGTGTTAGCAATCATGCCTATATGACAGATATCTGGCTTAACTATTTTCTGACTCAATGTGTATAAATTCCTTCTTAGATGTTGCTTAATAATAGATATCATGCCTATAGGATTAAAATCAGTTCAAATAATAGATATCATGCCTATAAGGTTAAAATCCGTTCAAATGCTAGAAACCATGCCGATAGGATTAAAATCAGTTCAATGATAGAAATTATGCCTATAGAGTAATAATCATCACTCGTAGAAGTCATGCCTATAGGGTTCTACTAGCTGATTCAAAATTCGACTATCACTGTCAACCACTTAGACAACATGCTTATAGGATTCTGGACTTATGATTGTGATTTATTGTTATTCATTAACGCATGAAACGCCTAGACATTGTACCGAATTTAAATAAGTAGGCAAATATACGTAGGCCCTAACACTCACATTAAGAAACTGATTATGTATATCGCTGCTCGCCTGTTTCTCACATAGCTATCATGCCTATAGGATTCTGCGATTAATGAAACTTGTTAATCAGTTGCGTGCATTTGTTGTTTATGTGTGGAGGTCAATATGAGCCCATATCTGCTTTTATTTGGAAAGTCCTAACTGTTTTGATTGTCGATTAGTCTTTTACAATTTTGAGCAACCTAGGCTTAGTCTAGAACCATCCTAAATAGAGGTCCCAATGCCTCCAGGACCATAGGTAAGGGACAGTTAGTACACACATAGGAAACGTATTAGAATCAACTAGAGCGCTTTAAGTAAAAACTCAAAGATAGTAATCGGGTAGCAGGAGATGATAGTCTGTGCCCGATGAATAATATGAGTAACACCCCTGTCTTGGGGAAGTTACGAAGTATTATTTGTGTTGCACGGGGTGATCCTATAGGCTAAAAAATTTAGGACCCCCCATCCTTGTTAAATATTTTTCTTCGCTTTCCTAGACTAATTCGAATAATTTAAGTTCGGCCGGGACCCACCGTTGTGGACCTCGAGAGGTGCCTAACACCTTCCCCTCAAGGTAATTTGAGCCCTTACCCGATCTATGGTGATGCAAACTGGTATAATTTGAGTTATTTGTGATAGGTGCCCTAGCACACCTTAATCCGTTAGGTGGTGAATCTAACAAACCAATTCATTTTCCCTAACTCTCTCAAAAGGAGTTGTCTAAAATGTCAAAACTCGATTTTGCGAGAAAAAAGGGGCGCGACACAAAGAAGTTTTTGAGTCTATCTCAAGAAACTTATATAGAGAATGTTTTGGAACGTTTCCTAATAAATAGTTGCAAACTCATGAATACTCCTATAGCGAGGGGTGAAACTTTAAGCCTTGAAATGTTTCTAAAGACTCAAAGAAAAGAGTGACATGCCTCGAGTTCTATACTCAAGTGTTGTTGGGCATTTAAGGTACACTATGATGTGCACCCAAATATTTGTTATTTCATAGGTCTGTAGAAGGTATCAAACTAATTCTGGAAGAGATCATTAAAAAAAATGGTGAGAATTATTCGATACCTAAGGAGAATTGCATATTATTCACTATGTTATAGTGAAAATGATTTACTCTTCAGAAAGTATATAGATGCGAGAGACATCATGGAAAGTAAAGAAATAACATTACATACATACCTACACAAAAATGATAGTTGATCCTCTTACAAAAGCAGTATCTACAGACATATTTGAGAAACATGTTCTGGCTCTAGGTTTGCTTACGATATGTTAGTATTTGTGCATTGTAAATTATTTTGGTTTTTATCGTATACTCATCAATGTATTATTATCGAGATTGTATTGATATTCTGTATGCATGTGATGATATCCTTTTGAAGGATATAAGTGTGTCAGACAAGTTGCAAGATCAACTCTCTCACACGAGCGATCACCTCTGACGTCGAGGAACGTGCAGAGATAAGACCTATTAGAACCTTGATTAGTGCAAGGTCATATATATTTTTGAATAGAGTAGTCGGTCTTAACTAGAGTTCAGACTTATGGATTTCATAATACCTAATGACTTGCTTTGTAAGCCAGATACGATTTTCTCTAAGAAATTAGTGTTGAGGATTATTGAAGTGAGAAACTTGGGTTAGAAATTTGGAGGTATTTAAATCAAGATCTGTAAGGTGTTGAATGAGTAAAAGAATGAGACATGCGTGCCAATATAAGGTGAGAACAATGTACCATGTATTTCATACCACATGTGCTAGCGACTAGTGGGATAATAAAAGAATGGATCCTTGCTTCTTTATTGTGTGAGATCCCGAAAAGTTCTACTAACTTTTATTAGAATACCCTTTGACCTTTTATTATTTCTTGAAGTGTCAATCAGTGTTGCTACTTTAGCATTCACTAATAGCCATGGGTGATTCAGCAATGCAATGCATGTCTAGGAAAGCAGTTGATTTGGAATGGATAGATTCGAGTAGAAAGGGAAGATAACTAAAATAAGTAATTTAACGTTTATCAACGGGTCAAACATGACATTTATCGTGAGGATATCAAGTATAATTGTGGGTACAATGTTATACATGAACTCGAGTTCACCTTTTTTGAGGATGAGGGATATGATAAACAACAACTGGAGCAGATGATGTCTGGGGTATTGCGAGTAATATGATCCTCATGTTAGTAGTGAATCCTTTTCATATATGATTGGATTTCTACATGGAGCTTTTCTACGATCTTAATGGGTTTAAAGTAATATAGCTTTTGATGTTGGTCATACGAACTACTTATCTGTATGAATTACGTGTGTTATTGCCATGATACAGGGTTGAGTCAGCCCATCATGAGCAAAGTAGGAGATGTTGGTTATTGGGTAATGGATCGCTCCATGTGGGCTGACCCGACCCGGTTAAATAAGAAAAGAGTGAGAGATGTTATTACATAGAGGGAAGTTATCATCAGATAACGTTAAAAAGAAGTTGGGAGCAGTTTTTCCCATTACTTCTATTTCGCTCTTCTTCCGTAAAAAGAGAAGTTTGTGGTATGCCTAAATTAAAAAAAGGATTGCGAATCTTCCTTCTTCTTTCTCCTTTCTTCCTTCTTATCCATGGAAAGAGAGCATGTGCTCTCATTCTTCACACGAACAAACACACGAAGCAAAAGAGGACATCCAGTTCGTGGATCAAAACTTCGTTTCCTAGTGAATCGAAGTTCAACTTGGGACAATTTTTCGGTGGTGAGTTTGACGGTCTCCGCTGCAGCATAAAGGTACACAATTCGTTGTTCTCGCTCCGTGTTTTATTCTAACACCAAGCCTATCCAACTAAGTACTTGATGCAATTACTTTTTGTTTTGTCCGCATTGAATGAATTGTTAATTACATATTTCCTCCGGTCCATAATAAGTGATTATTTATCTTTTGGCACGCTCCTTAAGAAAATGCAAACTCCTAGAGAAAAAAAGATGTATTCACTTACCCTTAATTAATTATTACCTTGACACATTGAGATATGTAAATAAAGGCAAACTTTGAAAAAATAAATTTAATTTTTTTTTTATTATGTAAATGAACACTTAATTTGAACCAAAATAAAATGACCAAAGGTCGCTCATTATGGACCGCGGGGTAGCAAATTTTCTTTTGCTCAAGCAAAAGAACACGGTTTCCCCCCATTATATAGTATCTTATTTCAGTTGTTGGAATATAATTCAAAATGCATAAATTGTAAAATTGGTTAGTAACTAATGATGTTTTATTTTTACTCTATAGTAGAGATGCAATTTTAATTTTGAAATTTTGGATCAAATTGTAATGCAGTCATACATTGGTTTTATAAATATTTGGAATATTTCTGATTATTTAACTAGAAATAGAAGTGTTATTTCATATTTGTTGTCAACCCTGTGTTGGATATGAATTATCTGTCTAATGATAAGAAGTAGCTTTTGTTTTAGAAGAAATCTAACCGTGGACCAAATTAAAGGAGTTTGAGAAGCACTTTGCATTGAAGCATTAGGACCAAATCAAATATAAGTTTTGAAGATTCAGAAAGCCAAGAAAAGTTAGAGCCAAGAACTAGGAAGTTATTTGAGCAATTCACAATGCCATAACGTGGTGTAAAACTTTTTACCGTAACTTAAAAAGATAATATTTTTTGCTTTAGTCTTAATCGATCAATTGTTTATTTAAAATGAAAAATTGATTAGTTACAGGAGGCTCAACAAGTTTGAGAATAATTAAAATATCATGTTTTGTATTTGAACAATTTACAAAAACTAGTAAGTGGTAAAAGATCACTTGAAACTTTTATCCTATATCCCGAAGGAATATAGTGCCTGACATAGTATTTGAATTAGGGTAAAAGTATGTTGTATTTTGATATTTATTTGTTATAGGCATTTTTTGTGCTTGAATTTTTGGTTGTTATTATGTTTTATTATTTGATAGTAATTAATTAATTTTATAAGAAATTTGCAACAATTACAAAAGGATAAAATCTACAATATACGAAAAAAATTTGATTGAACCTAAGATGTCAAATTCAACGCATTTTTAACGTGTTTGTTATATATTTATTATATTATTTGCTCGAGCATGTTTACGTGTATGTATAGTAATAAAATATTAAAATGTTAACAACCTTGTTAATCTTTAAAAGTATATTTATTGCTGGTTATTTAACATTAAAAACTCAAATCACCATAGGATTTGCTAATTAAAAAAATAGAATTTGTAAATGAGTAAAAGTTCTTATTCTAAATAATAGGCTATCAAGTATTTCCTAACCAACTGTTATTAGTTGCAAAGTTGTCTATGTAAGACTTGCTTAAGTATTACTATTGTTTACACGGGACAA
The DNA here is from genome assembly GCA_005239495.1 of Nicotiana undulata. Classification (NCBI taxonomy): domain Eukaryota; kingdom Viridiplantae; phylum Streptophyta; class Magnoliopsida; order Solanales; family Solanaceae; genus Nicotiana; species Nicotiana undulata. The sequence continues at coordinate 14,437 of MDKH01052388.1, read as the reverse complement.
ACTTACACGTTCATATTAAATTGTTCATCTTTATAGGTCCAAAAATACTCAATTGTTGCATTAATATAATAAATCAATATTGTATTTTCTTTAACGTACACTGCCGTTTTACATAATTTCTTCTTCTTGTACGCAAATTTAATTGATTGATAAGGTATATATGTGTAACGCACTGTTACGATCCGAATTAACCCTCCGAATGGTCTCGTGACGACACCTACTCTCTACGACTAGGTAAGCCTAAATTTGCAGAAAATAAGACAGAATAATAACAGAAACAGTAAAGAAGAAGTAATACTATAAAAATTTAGCCGCTCGGCATCTACAACTTCTACTTTCCCAAAACCCGGAATGTCACAAATCACAAGCTCCGTACTACAATAGCTCTATACAAAGGAATGAGGAAAATGTATATATGTATCTATATCTCCTATGTCTATACTAGAGCAGGAAGGGGACTCGTGAGATTCTGCGGACGCGGCAGAATTACCTCGCGGTCTCCTGAGCAGCTGCTAAGATGCACCTAGCCACGGTATTGTGTGCTGGTACCTGGATCTGCACATGGAGAAAACATGCGCAGGAAAGGGCGTGAGTACTCCACATTCGGTACTCAGTAAGTGTCAAGCCTAACCCCAGTCAAGTAGTGACGAGGTCAGGTGGAGGCTCTACTGAGTTTTAAAATAAGTCAGTTATAAGTTTAAGCAGTGAAATATAAATAAGCAATAATAAACAGATTTAACGGAAACGGAAAGGAATAATAAAAGAAAGATAGCTCTTGGCTCAGACAGCATATATCTCAACAGTAAATATGCAATGTCGTACAGGGGGAAAGCTCCCGGATCTATGTCTGTAGTCCCAATTTAAATATGCGATGCAGTACAGGGAGAAAGCTCCTGGATCTCGGTCTGTAGTCCCAATTTAAATATGCAATGCAGTACAGGGGGAAAGCTCCCGGATCTCGATCCGTAGTCACAATTTAAATATGCAATGCAAAAGTCTATCGAATACGGTTTAATTAAGCAGTTCAAGAAAACAACACGCAAGAATAAGGTAAAACTACCTAAGCATGGTGCAATTAGTAGCAAATAAGAGGAATTCAAGTAAGGACAGGTAGACATGCTTATTCCTACGCTAACTACTCAGTTATAACATGAAGCAGCATTATAGTAATGAAAATGAGTTATGTCATGGAAGAAAATGTGGACTTTTAGCAACAATGACCCGTGTACGCACTCGTCACCTCACGTACACGACGTCCACATAACAAAATCAGTATAAAAATGCCTAAGGAAATCCCCAACACAGAATTAGGCAAGCCACTTACCTTGACTACGCTAATCAACCAAATACCACGCTCTTGCCACGAGTATCCAACTCCGGGTGGACTAAATCTATTCAATTTGATTGCATAATGTAAATATCACTTCAAGGAAACAAAATAACTAATAAGTTCGAAGCTAATATGTGAAATTAGGAAATTTGCCCAAAAAGTTCCCCGGGCCCACGTCTCGGAATCGGGTAAAAATTATATTTTTCGGACACCCATTCACGCACGAGTCTAATCATATAAAAATCTCTCAAATCGGATGTCAAAAACCCTCGCAAAACTTAATAATTTGGTCTATGAAGTTTATCAAAATTTTCCCAAATTTTCCAACCAAATTCGAATTCTAAGGACCAAATTTAAGTTAAAAATCATGAAAATTGATCTAAGTTGGATGGAAATCACTCACCCAAGTTGCCCAGGTAAAAAAGTCTTCAAAATTTTCCGTCCCGAGCTCTCAAATTCAAAAATGGTGAAAATAACATAAACCCTCGGATTTGGGTCTTTAAATGACTGCCCAGACATTTGTTCTATGCGTTCGCGGAAGGATAACCGCGAACGCGAAGGGTAAGGAACACGCGCCCAGAATTGGCCTATGCGAACGCGGATGAGGGCCTGCGATCGCGAACCTCAGGCTTCCTAACCCTATGCGAACGCGGTCCCAGACCTGCGAACGCGAAGGGTAACGACCCAACCCCTGGGACCCCGGCTCAACACTATGCGGACACGATCAGGTACCCGCGTTCGCGATGCAGCATCTGGCAATGCCTATGCAAACGCACTCTTCCATCCGCGAACGCGAAGCACTAAAAACCCATGAAGCCCATTATGCCTATGCGTTCGCGACTACCCCACGCGAACGCACAAGAGAAAACCAGAACAACAAGAATCTGATGCATTCTTAAGTCCGGATATAACCCGTTGAGCATCCGAAATACACCCGAGGCCCCCGGGACCTCAACCAAACCTACCAACCAACCCTAATACTTCATCAAACTTGGTCGAGCCTTAAAAACACACATCATAACATCAAAATCATCAAATATGCATAGATTCAAGCCTAAGAACTTATGAAATTTCTAAAATTCACATTCGATGCCGAATCACGTCAAACTCATCCGAATGACCTCAAGTTTTGCACACAGGTCAAAAATAACATTACGGACCTGCTGTCGCTTTCGGAATTCCATTCCGAGCCCGGTATCAAAATTTCACCTATCGGCCGAAATCGCCGAAATTCTAACTTTCACCAATTCAAGCCTAATTCTACAACCGACCTCGAAAACACATTCCGAACACGCTCCTAAACCCGAAATCACCCAACGGAACTAACGGAGTCGATGTAATTCCATTCCGGATCCGTCTTCACACAGTTCTTGCTACGGCCTGATTTCAAAAGCTAAAATCCACATTTAAGGACTATGTGTCCAAAATCACTCCGGATTTCACCATTCAAGGCTCCGACAAGTTCGAATAGCATAATTAGACATGGGAGAAATAATTATTAGGGGATCGGGGCGCTAACTCTCAAAACGACCGAGCGAATCGTTACACGCACATACTATAAAACTAGTAAATAAAAAATAGTACTAAAAGCTCTAAAAAAAACTGCATCTCTAAATATGAAATTTCATTAGATCCTTTTGTTTTTTACCATTCTAAGTCGATCTAACAGTTAGAATCGAAAAATATTTTATGAAAATTAGAAGTGCATATTCTTGGCAAACTAAAACTACTTATAAGGAAATTAGAGCAATTACTTTAAACTTATATCCTAAACAATATTAGGGATTGTTTTTGTAATTTTCTCCACAAAATTATGAGTATTTCATATTACACCTCTGAGTCTCTGACTGACTGAAATATTCTCGTTTTCTCCGTCTAAATATTTTGTCATCCTTTTAGATTAAAAAAACTGAAGCAAGATCAATCATTCTACTACTACTTTTGTCCCAAACGCAGAACGAATAGAACTGAAACAGATTCTATAAACATCATTTATTTTCACACAACTTGAATCAATCAAATCAACGCAGAAATCCTATCTAGATGAAACAGGAACCTCATAGAACAACAAGATGAAGAACAACATTGCTACCAATTCATCCTGCAGTATCCCTTCTCTCTTCATCTCTCTCTCTATACTCTGCATTTTACCACTTTCCCTCTTCTTTTTCCACTCCTCTCCAACCCCAATAAACCCAAATTTCAACTTTCAAGAATCTCATAACTCCATCAAAGTTTACGTAGCAGATCTTCCAAGATCCCTCAACTACGGATTACTTGAAAAGTACTGGTCTTTAGATTCAGATTCAAGAATTGGGAGTGAAGTAGACAATGAATTAAGAAAGACCCATATGGGAAAAAGTTCTCAAAATTTACTTCCGTATCCAGAAAACCCAATAATCAAACAGTACAGTGCTGAGTATTGGATCTTGGGTGATTTAATGACACCAGAAAAGTTAAAGCTTGGATCTTTTGCTAAAAGGGTGTTTAGTGCTGAGGAAGCTGATGTAATTTTTGTTCCCTTTTTTGCAACATTGAGTGCTGAGATGCAGCTGATTGTAAATAAGGGTGTGTTCAGAAAGAAGGAGAGGAATGAGGATTATGAGAGACAAAGAATGGTTTTGGATTTTGTGAAGCAAACTGAAGCTTGGAAACGATCTGGTGGACGTGATCATGTGTTTGTTATTACTGGTAAGTGCTGGAATTCACAACTTTTGTTGCATTGTTGTATGTAATTGTCTCCAATTTTTCAACTGCTGTTGATGTGAATCAATTTTTGGATCATGAAATTTTAGCAATGAACACTGTATGTAGGTCTTTTCCTTGGGACGAGTTAGTAATTAGCTACCTAACCTGCTATCCGATTGTTTAGTATGCTGCTTCTGTAGAGATGATGCATCAACGTTCTTGAGGAAATATGAAGTTATAATTCTTTTATAAATTTGGAGATGATTTGAGAGTCTCAAAAAATAGAAAGTTGAGTTGGATTGGAGGAGACAAAATGCTACTAAAATGTAAAACCAGAATGACTGCAATTTTGATAGGGAAATTTTGAGTTCGCTATTGTACTATTTCTAGTATTGCGGATTGCAATTAGGAATTTGGTAGGGGATTTGTGAGTCATGATAACTATGCTCTGAAGTCTGTTGATCTTTCCAGTTATTGTTTATTGCGCATTGGTGCTTGAAAGATTCGATAATTGTTGTTTTGGATGAAGCTTGTATAGTTCTTTCTTTATGATGTGTATTAGAGACTATTGGGTGCCACCGGTGCTTTTTGCAATAGATGGTATTGAGAATGGTGCCACCGGTTCCATTCTTCTATATGTGCTACCTTTTGGTTTTTAGTAACTTCCGAAGTGTGGAAGTAATCTGCATATGAAGTCAGGTGTTTTTTTTTCCTGAAACAAAAGAAGGAACTGAGCCAGTTAGGTTTTCTTGATATTCTATTTTAAATGCTCTTCAAAATAGCAAGAAATAGGTGAATATTGTGCTTAGTCTTTGAGGATGCAGCTCAGCTTCAACTGGACTGCAACAATCATCAATCTGATTTAAGTTGTGCTTGGACTTTTAGGCTTTAGCTTAGCTTCAATTGATAGACGTGTCAGGCTGCAGCCGTGAGATTTAATCCATAGATTCTCACATAATACTTACTTTGGTTTTATTTCAATAATCGTGGTGTCTTGACCAGCTTGCACACACCTCGACTATTCCACGGGTTACCCGCTACCTCCCACCAACACAGTTACCGACTCTATCCACCAAGGCTTTGATAGAAGAGAAGAATTCGCCTAGTGGTTTTTCCTCCGCTGGGAATTGAGCCTGAGACCTCATGACTCTCAAAAAGAAACAATTGTTGGCTGTTGTGCACTGTTTGCATGTAATTGTGTTCTATATTTACTCGTGCTACTATCTTATCAAACAGTCACTGAAAAAGTGCTAAAAGTTACTGAGTTTTTATGCTTGTCGGATCCAACTTGGATTCTGTTATCTTGGAAAACAACTTAAAATGTTGTATAAATCATCCTGATAGGGGCACTTCTGATTATAATAGAGCCTGCATTTTTTACCAGTCTACATCAACAGAAGCTTGTAGTTTAAGCGAGCTGTCTGATTTTAGGTTTTGGTTTCTTAATTTTTATTGGGGAGCTGCTGACTTACAAAATATATGCCAAGTAGTAACTACGAGCCTAAAAGAGTTTAATTAGATTCAGTAACAATTCTTCGATTTGTCAAATATGTACTTATTGAATCTTTTAAAGCAAACATAATAAGCAGGGCTGAGTTGGACTGCTTGGAGACCTTCTTCGGGGCACATGGGATTTGGTAGGGCTGTGAAAAGTGATGTATTGACTTAGGTAGAGAAAATCTTTCCCTACTTACTTTTTGCATAATTGAGCAATGCTCCTAAGGGAGATTCTTCAGTTGCATCTGAGTTAATTCTTCATGACATATATCTGGTGAAGTGCACTAATATTTTGATGGTATTTTGTTGAGTGAGCTGCATCTTGCTATTTCACTTAAAATAGTCTCCTTCCCTTTTCCGCCCATATTATGTAGTCCAATGCAGTTGTGGTCAAATAAATTATACTGCACACCTCTGCTCCACCTTGAATATGACAAGATATGCTGTTTTATTCAGTTGCTTTGTCTGTTTATCATGTGTAGTTATGTAACTGATTTTAAAACTCATGCCTGACCATAAACTAAAAGTAGCAAATAATCCCGAATCCCAATTTGTAAAATTGTCTCGCCAGCCTGCTTTCCTATTTTGACTGTGTAGTTGTTCTTTCCCAATTATGTTCTGCCTAGAAAAAAAAGAAGAGGGAAGTGGAACATCTTAGAATCTTATAATTTAGTCTCTGCAATGTCAGGTTATTTTACAACTTGAAGCATTCTTTGGCAGACCCTGTTGCAATGTGGCATGTGAAGGCTGAGGTTGCTCCAGCAGTTCTTCTGGTGGTAGATTTTGGTGGGTGGTACAAGCTTGACTCGAAAGCGTCTAATGAGAGTTCATCTGACATGATACATCACACCCAAGTTTCGTTGCTGAAGGATGTAATTGTGCCTTATACTCATCTACTTCCTCGTTTGCCCTTATCTGAAAACAAGAAACGAGAAACCCTTCTCTATTTCAAAGGAGCTAAACATAGGCATCGGGTCAGTATTATTAACTTTTTTCAGAACTCTAACTAAATATAATCTGCTACCTATTTCTAACAATATTGCCTGTGTACGATCTATTTTTATTTGCAAGTCAAGTCAACTATTTTATGAATAATGTTATATCTAATTTAAATACCTTGAAAACATTGAATTTCAAACTTTGGGGAATGACTTCACCAAGAGAACATTTTTAAAGCTTGGGAGAAAACTAGGAGCTTGAGTTATACCAATGCCTGGTAGAAGACATGTTTGAACCCAAGGGTACGGCCTAATAGTCAACAAAGTAGGTGAGAATCATGGGAGACGAATGTTCAAATTCCAGTAGAGACAAAAAAACATTAGATAATTTCTTCGCATTTGCTTAAGCCGTGGTGGGAGGTAGCAGACATCACGTAGAATAATCGAGGTGTGCACAAACTGACCTGGATGTTGCCGGTCTCAAAAAGAAAGGGAAAAAAGAAAAAGAAAAACAAGGTGTTTGAATTATACCATGATGCTGTTTCTTAGTTTCTTAATAAATAATCATGCAAAAGTTTGGTCACTTAAAGATGTCGTCGTGCCGTGTAGCTATTTACTGCCTCTTTTACCCTTATATTACAGATAAACAGACAGAAAAAAACCTTCTTTGCTTCAGGGGAAATAAATATATGCATTGGGTAGTATTATTGAGTTCTCCCGGACGTCCATATGAATATAGTCTGCTTCCTGCTTGCAATCATACTGGGTACATGATCTATTTTACTTGTGAGCTTCTTCAGAAGATATGACTGGAACTCCTCCAGATTACAATCAGACGGTATTAGACTATTCTGTCATCAGATTTTTGCCTACTATAAATGAACTTGCTCTGTTTCCAGAAACTTTTCTGAGTACAATTAAGTACTAATTGATTGGAAAAATCATTGTTAGGGTGAAGCATGAAAAGGACTTACACAATTCTGTTATATGCGTGCTGTACTTGGCCAGACATGCAACGTTGTATAGGCTTTTCTGCCTGGCAACAAGTGCCTGTATTAGACGATAATATCCCTCTTCTTGTCGCTAGTTTTAGTTCATTAAGTAATTTATTGTGTGCAGGGAGGCATCATTCGAGAAAAGCTTTGGGACTTGCTAATAAATGAACCTGGGGTAGTGATGGAGGAAGGTTTTCCAAATGCCACTGGGAAGGAGCAGTCTATAAAGGGTATGAGGACTTCAGAGTTCTGCTTGCACCCGGCAGGGGACACACCAACCTCGTGCCGACTTTTTGATGCCATTCAAAGTCTTTGTATTCCCGTCATTGTTAGTGACAACATTGAGCTCCCATTTGAAGGGATGGTGGATTATTCAGAATTTTCGCTGTTTGTAGCAGTTAATGATGCACTTCAGCCAAGTTGGCTCGTGAACCATCTTAGGAGCTACTCTGATGAGCAAAAGGATAGGTTTCGACATAAAATGGCTCAGGTGCAACCCATTTTCGAGTATGAAAATGGTCAACTGGGTGGTATCGGTCCTATACATCGAAATGGTGCTATAAATTACATATGGAGAAAGGTTCACCAAAAACTGCCCATGATTAAAGAAGCTGTTATCCGCGAGAAGAGGAAACCTCCTGGTATCTCAGTTCCACTTCGTTGCCATTGTACTTGATATTCTTTTTTGTTTTCTTCAAAAGGTAATACGTACTATATACATCATACATGCTTCATGAACTTGTCTAGATTACATAGTGAGTCTTTAGCCCAAAAAAGGGGGAATCACATTTGCACTAAAGATAATAGTTTTTCCAAAACATTTTCTTCAAGGCTTTGTTTAGCTAAGCAAATCTGCCAGTTGAGTATTTGTTATAAAATGTTTTGAGTATTTGTGATTGTCTTGATCAATCAAGCAAAGAATTTCTCTTTAGTCGTGTATTCCAATGTCTATTGTAATCCATGGAAATTTGTTGTGCAGTAGTTCTTGAAAGCGATAAAAAGAAAAAAATGGTTTTATAACAGGTAAAATCATCACTCGTGAGATCCCTAGTTGGAAATGATTATTGACATTGTTTTACCAAGAAAAAAAACGTATCAACCTTTTCTTTAAACGAATTGATAAATGAGATAACGGGTGAATCCTAGTTAAACACTTACTACTTAACTTAACTACTACTGCTTACTACTTAAATCACATCTACAAGTTTGATGAGTGATTGAGATAGATTTATGCGCGTAATAGTAAATACAAGCCAAACGTGTACGATGATTACTAATGAATGCTCAAAGAGATGCGTGGATCAAATACATGCAATGACAGTAAATGTAATAAAGATGAATATATCATCCAAATGTCGAATGACTAGGGCCAATCTACCCTCTGTTAGCAATGTGGATAATAACAAACGTGGGTGAACACAAGATTCTTGGATCTTGTATACGAAATGGTATCCTAGAACCAAAGAATCAATGGAAAAGACAAGTTTTGTATATTCTCAACAGTCAACTTTACAACATGTTTTTCTCAGAAGGTTCAAGATCCCTTTTTTCTCTTTCCTATTCCTATTTATAGGGAACATTCTTTAGAAACCCTAAAAAAGTACAAGCGAAGGAATATTCTTTCTTCCTGCCCTAAACTCATCTTACCGTTGCTTTCTAATATCTCTACCCGACCGAAGCATTAGCTTCTCTTGAGAGGGACTCTTTGTCACTAAACCGTGGTCGGCTTAGATTTCGACCACAACCAATAAGGCTATTAAGTCCAATCCAAATTTTGACCAATACAGTTAGTCCCTCCGCTTATTGAGGTCGTGGTCTCCGACGTCCTCGATGAGCGGATTTCATTGTACTTTTTATGAGAGAAATTTGGTCGTGGCGGTTGGATTGGTCGAAGTCGGGTTATTGGTTTCCAACAAGGCTGCGATTGATGTAGGTGACGTTAGATGTCGTCATCGTCATACGTGTCATCATTACGCGTCTTCCCGATGCAGGGCCTGCACTGTTGGTGCTTCAATTTTTTAGCCATTGACGACTTTTTGGCCTCGATTTTGACGTCACACAATCCTATAAATAGGGGAGAGGGGTTTCTCATTTGAAATTTTCACTATTTCCTTCTTCTCAAGCACATATTCTCTCTGTGAGCTTCTCCTCCATTTCTTGTGGTTTCCTCACCTTCGATTTCCCATTTCCTTCCCAATCACTAGCCCCTTTCTCTATTCTGGTTACATATATATCACATTGTCGGTATGTCGATTTTTCCTCACAGTCATGACAACGATTCCGGTGCACTCCTTTATGGGTGGCCATTCCTTGTATTGGTAAGGAGCCCTCGGTCGAAGGAGATGACAACTTCCCCACCGTTGAAGATGAGGTTCCTAGAAATCCTACGGTTAGGAATGATTTTCCTAAAAAACATGTTCCCGCTCCTGTACCTGAGATTTCTGAGTCGAGGCCAGCTGAGTTGGCTGACATGCGGTCTAAATACCGCATTCCTCCTCACGTCGAGATCGTCCCTGCGGAGGGCGATATAGTTCAGGTTTATCGACAGGGTTTTGTGCTTCTTATTATTATCCATTCGTGATCGTCTACACCCTTCCTCTCCCTCGGTTAGCCGAGGAATTCTGCCACTTCTATGGCGTTTGCCCGGCACAACTCTTCCCTACTTGTATAAGGTCTTACTGATGCTGGCTAAATACGCGAAACTAGCTGGTTGCGAGGTCGACCTCCGCCATTTACTCCACTTGTTCTCGCCTACCTTCTTTAGAGGTACTTTGATACATTTACGGCATCGTGGAATGAAGGGATTGGTGGTCGGGATGGACGATAAAGCGAGTCGGCTATTCTGGCGCAAATATTTCTTCATCAGAACCGAGCATGTAGTGGCAGACCCGATTGGGTTTCCTGAGAAGTGGAATTACAGTCGTGAGTATCTCCTTGTACCATCCACAATTCTTCCTTTGTTTTTCCTTTTCTCTTCGGTCTTTGACTCGTTCACTATTTCCTTGTTTCAGCTGTGAGGCGTTCTCCTTCTCTCGTCTTGGATATTGAGGATTGGGAAACTCGTGTGTTGTCCCATACCGTGGGAATTCGCGATTGGGCGTCTTTTCATAAGCGCTACGGGCCTAGGACCTCGTCTCGTAAGTATTCTTATTCTCCGATTTGGCTTTGTACTTTATCATTTTCTGACTTGACTTCCCGTTGGTATCAGGTCAGCGAGTTTCTAAGAAAGCGAAGGCACCCGCTCTTGCCTTTTGTCAGAAGATGACCTCGGCCGCGATGGAGTTCGCTTTAGTCGAGTCTGTACGAGGTCAGGCTCAGACTCCACGGGTAGGGGAGCCTACCTCTTTAGACGTTGTTGTCCCCGACGAGGTCCCGTCTAAGTAGGTTCTCCTTCTTGCCGATGAGTCAACTCGTAGCGAGGAATCGTCGCCGAGGAAGAGGCGGAGGGTGGAAACGGGGAAGGCCGTGGCTATTGAAGAAACGGAAAGAGTCATGGCTCTTGAGGCGGGGCCTAAGTCGTTTCCAGTCGTGGAGGCGGCTATTGCGACGGGTGCCGTTATGAAGGAAAGGCCTTCAGGGGTCGAGGGAGTTAGTCGTGGAGAAGAGCTCGCGCGAGTTATTGAAGGCGGCTCTTCATTGGCGGCAGTAAGAGATGGTGAGGTCCCCGCAAGGGACATTGACTCCGGTTCTAACATCGAACCCGAGGAGGTACATGCTTTCACTGAGAGGGATACTCGTGTGGAGATAAGGACGGAAGGCCCTAATCGACACATAGTCATTCCCATAGATTAGAACATTTTGGTCAACACAGAGCGTGTGCCGCCATATTTCGCCCCCTTGTGTGCAGAGGCAAAGAACAGGACGTTGCAGACACTGAAAGATACTGACCTTTCTCTAGGCATATCGGGCATGGCCTTGGGGGTGAGTGCCCACTTATTCTCTTCTGAGTTTTTGTGTGTTCCGTTGATATCATTTTACTTTGGCTAACTTGTCTCTTTTTTCTCACCAGACTCTCATCCTGGAGATTGAGTGCGACCGGCGAGAGGAGGAGAGGTTTTCTCTCTATAGGCGGATGAAGTCTAAGTATAGAAAGTATCGCTCTAAGTATCAGAAGGTGGTCAGGAGTGTTGGTGAAGACGTCCAGTTCTGGGAGTTGCGTTATGAGATTAGGAGGAAAGACTAAGAGCTGAAAGAGAAGGACGAGAAGCTTATGAAGGTCATTAACCGATGCAACGTGTTGGAGGAGACGCTGAAGTCTAAGGAAGACGAGCTTGAATTGAGCAAGGGGATAACGACCGAGAATGCAGATCTCCAGGCGCGTGTGGCGTCCTTGAAGGTCTAACTCGAAAAGAGTGAGGCGAGGACTGCCGACTTGAGGGCGCTGAGTGTTAGGGTCGGGGAGCTGAATCTGGCTGAGAGGACCAGGATGGCCTCAGTGGCGGAGGCGACAGCTTTGGCGGGTACCCTGGGGGTTTGTAGGTCTGAGCGAGCCAGTGAGGCAGAGACATTAGTGCTTAAGATGGCGAGGTTGGAGGAGCAGGTTGGGAATTTCGAGGTGGAGTTGTCTGGGTTAAGTGAGCAGATCGTCCTCTTGAAGGCCGAGACGGAACAACTGGCCTAACCGTCTACTTTTCAAGCTTCCGCTGACCCGAATGTATCGCGGGAGTTATATGAGATGTGGGTTCATGCTGAGGCTCATCTTGACGTGTACAAGTCTTTAAGGGCTGCTGGGAAGGTTTCCGAAGAGGAGCTTGGCGATGTTCGTGTCAAGGCACGGGTAGCTCGCGAAGCTTGTGGTTATGCACCTGGTACGCCTGGCGGGGACGGCGATGAAGACGTCGTGGACGGGCTTGCCTTTGATCCTTGGTATGCCGAAGAATATGCTGATGAGGATGATGCGACATAAAGCCTTTGTACTTAATTTCTGGTTGTTTTGCTATTTTTGTGAGGGCGTACTCGAACCCTTTGTAAAAGACGAGTAATGTAACCCAATCGATCGTAATGGAATGGTTACCTTTTGCTATATGCTTTAAGATTCACACTTTCTTGTTGCTTATCTTATTTTGTTGTGATGTTGTTTCTGGGGAGGCTGAGCATAGAGTGACTTGAGGTCAAGGTTTAGTGGAGCGTGGAGTAATTCGAGCGAGGTCGATTGTAAGTGATTCGAGCGAGGTCGAATGTAAGTGATTTGAGCGAGGTCGAATATAAATGATTCGAGCAAGGTCGAATGTATAGTGTAGAATGTAGAATGATTTGGAGTTGTGCGATAAATGTTGCATGCTTCTTTGTTTATTCATATCATTTGGCGAATATTACATGTTTGTTTAATACATACATTTGAGAAGTTCTCTGTGTACCTAGTCCCTTCATCGTTCTGCCTGGAGTAGTCGATAGGCGAAACGATGAATCACAAAGTTGAACTTCGAGACGTCCCCTTCATTTCCTCATTAAAAACCTCCTCGGTAAAACCCAACTAGGGATAAAAACCCGACAGAGGAAAAAAAGTACGACTTGGAGGATGTCCGTTTTCAGAAGTTGAAGTATTTGAGGTGAGCGACGTTCCAATTGTTTGGTAGTAGTTTTCCCTCCATTGTTTATAGTTGGAATGACCTTTTGTTAACTGCTGTTGTGATTTTGTATGGTCCGTCCCAGTTTGTTCCAAGTTTTCCTTCTCTTGGGTCTTTGCTTGCCCGTGTTTTGGCCTTGAGTACGTAGTCCCCGACTTTGAGTGGTCTGACTTTGGCCTTTTTGTTGTAGTACCATTCTGCTTGCTTTTTTTGGGCTATCATTCTTATGTAGGACATATCTCTCTTCTCCTCTACTTCGTCGAGGTCTTGCCTTCTATTCTCGTCGTTGCTTGGTCCACTCTCATTGGAGTATCTCAGGCTTGGTTGCCCGACCTCGACCGGTATAACTGCATCAGTCCCGTAGACCAACGAGTATGGAGTTTCTCATGTGCTCGTCTTTGGCGTGGTGCGGTATTCCCATAGCATTTCTAATAGCAGTTTCGGCCACAGTCCCTTAGCGTCTTCGAGTTTCTTTTTCATGATGTTCAATATTGTTTTGTTGGAGGATTCGGCTTGGCCGTTTCCTGCAGGATGTTATGGCATGGAGATTATTTTCTTGATGTGCCATTTTTCAAAAAATTCAGCGGTCTTCTTCCCGGTGAACTGTGGTCCGCTATCACAGCTGATCTCTTTGGGGATGCCGAAGCGACATATAATGTTCCTCCATATGAATGTGATGAATTCCTTTTCGCGTATTTGGGCGAATGCACCTGCTTCTACCCATTTGGAAAAGTAGTCAGTTAACCAAAAGAAAACGTACATTACCTCGTCCTGCTGGGAGTGGTCCCACGATGTTCATTCCTCATTTCATGAACGGCCATGGCGATGTTGTTACACCCCATGTTTTTGTACGTGAGAGTATACCGTAAGTCAATTGATGTAAGCTCAGAAATAAGACTCTATTTGATGGAATATCAAGTAAGTTAATCATGTTACGTTGGAGGTTACAAATATTTAAGATCATGAATAACGAGTACCAAGAGGGTTGGAAAGCTTAGAAGCTAAACCAATTGAAGAAAATAAGTTTCGTCGAAAGTCGACGAGTTGGGAATGTTATAACATGTACTTTAGGGTGAGACTATGGTTCATTACATGATAAGGAGGTTATGCTATGAGTTAATTTTTATCGTATGATAGTTGTGTTCTACGTTTTGAAGTCAAGCAAGTTGTGGAACAAAAGTTGGCAAAGGTCTTCACAAGTTACATTCATAATGTGTTGAAAATTAGGTCAAATGTAACTACTATTGTTTCCCAATATATTTGGAATTAGGGGATGATCTACCTACCACATTGAATATATATGAGTCTAGATTCCAACTCATTAAACCGTTCGTCTATACGAGGTCGGAGAAGAGAGATATTCGTGTTTTAGCGAGACTGCGCCAAGTAGCTCTCTATGGGACCCACATAGGCGGTTTAGAT
>MDKH01032689.1:0-11155 GCA_005239495.1 Nicotiana undulata | reverse complement strand
AGGACAGGTGGGAGCGGGTTGCACGCCGCAACAAGGAGCGATAAGGGGGGACATTTATATTTTTACTAATTTTTAAAGAAAATAAAGATTTAAAAAGCTAAATGTTTATATTTTACTGTTGTGGTTTTTTTTTTTTTTAAATAAAGATTTGAAACTTTCTATTTTATATTACTATTTTCATATTTTGGCACTACTTTTATTCAAAGATAAAGTTTGAGAACTTGGAAATTTTGAGGATTGGTTATAGCAGGCCTGAAAGAGGCGGTTGTGTTATTTTGTTATTGTTGCAGTATTTGAATTGATGTGTTTAGATTTCCTTCCTGTTTTATAATTATCGTCTCAGATATATTTTTCTTGTTCGTGTAGAATTGTTTTATTATGTTATCGTATATATATTAATATCACGGGTTTAATGTTAAACCCTCGCCTTAGCCTCGTCACTACTTCGCCGAGGTTAGGCTCGGCACTTACTCAGTACATGGGGTCGGTTGTACTGATACTACACTCTGTGCTCTTTTGCACAGATCCAGGTATTAATCAGCAGTAGAGGATTCCAGGACGACCACCCGATTCGTTTGGAGACACGAGGTACATCTGCCGGCGTTCGCAGATTCCGAGAGTCTTCTCCTATTATTATTTACACTGTTTTATTATATTCAGAACAGTTACACTACTTCTTTCGGCCATTATTTGTAGTATTCTTTAGTAGTTCGTGAATTGTGACACCAGACCCTGGGGTAGTCTTAGAGTTGTTTACATAATTAGTTCGTGATTCGTTTTATTTAATGATTATTGTTATCATTTTATTTTATTTTGTTTGGAATTATTTTAATTAGGCTCAATTGGAATTTATTTATTTATGCTCAAGTAATTAATCAAGAAAATTAGTTAATCGACTTCTAACAATGGCTTGCCTAGCAAGTGTGGTGTTAGGCGCCATCACGGTCCCTGAGGTTGGGAATTTGGGTCGTGACACTGAGTTCATAGCCTTAGATAAAGCGGGTGAAGAAGCAGAATGGTTCCGGAATTTCTTGGAAGACATTCTATTTTGGCCCAAACCTTTAGCACCAATATGCATACATTGCGATAGTCAAGCAGCAATTGGAAGGGTTGGGAGTGTTATGTATAACGGTAAATCTCGTCATATATGAAGAAGACATAAAACCGTTAGGAAATTACTCTCTAGAGGAATTATCATGATTGACTATGTAAGTCAAATGATAATGTGTTGGATCCACTTGCAAAAGGCCTAACTAGAGAGGTAGTTGAGAAATCATCAAGGGGAATGGGACTATGGCCGAGAACAAGTCATAGTGGCGGTAACTCTACCTAGAAGACTGGAGATCCCAAGATCTAGGTTCAAGGAGATCAAACAAAGTCATTAATGACGATCCAATAATGTCAACTAAACTTTTGGTCCATTCTCGTGATGAGACAATGTTCAGTACCAAGGATAAAGCATTAAAGCTTTTTAATGATTTATAAATTTGATACGGGGTATATAAAATAGTGTATCTACGAGATGACACGTTTAGGAATCATCTATGTAAGTATGAAGTGTTAGCCGCGTTAAGGAGAATTTTGCAAGGCAAGTTCTATACGCACTTATGAAACAAGGCGGTGTTCATGGCTGAAATGAACACAACAATGAGAACCAAATACGGTTAAAGGTTGGTTGTGTGACTTATGGTTGTCTAGGTATACACCAAAGTTCGACAATTCAAAGATATCAAATCTATCGATTGACCGAGTATATCCGACATAAGTTCACTACGGAAAGTTCAAAGGAAAACCTACTTATCCAGATGCAATTAATCCTTGCTTGCGAATCACACAGTTTTCATGCATATTTCCGTGATATAGCCATTGCCCATTCATGCGGGGGACTGTTGGGTTTTTTTTTAAGCATTAATGTGGCTTAAAAGAGGGTGAATGGGAAATAGGGGGAAATTGAAATATTTGAGTTTCATTTGAGATTCCCTCCTTTATAAAGGGACATTGTCCCATATTAGAATAGGAAGAAGTTTTAATGGGTATATAAGCAAGTGTTCTTCTTCTACCTCTTAAAGAGTTTAGAAGAAGGCAAGCCTCGCGACGTCGTCGTCGTTGTCGCTCGGCTTCGGCTTCAGATTTGGATTTGGTCAAATTATTGATTGATTAATTTTTTGGACCAAATTTATTTGTTAATAGTAAATATTAACAAAAATGTTATTAAATATTCGTTTTAATTACAAAATATTAATATTAAAATAAAAATTAATATTAAATCCAATTCAGTTATCCATTTTTCAGTTTTTCTATTTTTGTAACAGAAAATTAACTACCCTCTTCAATTTTCCCTTTTTATTATTGAGTAAATAGCTATTTATGTTATGGCATTTATGTTATGGCCGTTTTGCAAAAACAGTCATTCTGAAGAGTTGCACCTCTTCAGATTTCAACCCAACATTGGCTATAAATACAAGTCCATTCTCACAAATTTTTCATACGAATTTCTGAGTTCTCCTCCTTTCTTCTTCATATTGTTTCTTCAAAGAAAGCAACAGTAATTGTGATTTGCTACCGAACTTTGTGTTCGTTGAAACACTGGGGTTTGAAGTACCACTACACCAGTATGTAATTCATTCTATCCTGAGAGGAAATAATCCATAACCTTGGGTACTAGGAGGGGATTACATTCCTTAAGAAAACACTGTGAATTCAGTGGGCTCGAATTGGTTCTTTTGTTTCATTTACATTTCTGTTTACATGTTATTTTATTTTCTCCAGAATTAGTTTACATATAACATATAGTAGGTGTCGTCTTAGTCTCTTCACTATCTCGTCGGGGTTAGGATCGATACTTACTAAGTATATTGGATCGGTTGTACTCATACTACACTTTTGTACATTTTGTTCAGACCCCGACATTGGTACCAGCGGAGTCCCGAGAAGTACTTCGTAGATACCAGGTGGTGATTCAAGGTAGAGCTGCATTCCATTCACATGACTTAGAGTCACTTTCCTATTTCGTTGTATTATTTTTATTTTTTTCGGATAGTATTGTTTTTCTTTTAGGACCTTGTATTTAGTTGGATCTAGAAGCTCATGTACTTGTGACTCCACAATCTTGGTTTATTCGTGTTACATGTTGGTTTTAGACTTATTGTTGGGATCAAACTGGGTTTGTTGTTGTTGTTGTTTTTGTATTTATATCAGACGATTGCCTTTTCATCTTGTTATAAATCTATTGTTAAGTCTTTAATAGCATACTTCTTGATTATCTTTTATGTGTTGGTTTGTCTAGCAAGTATTGTTAGGTGTCATCACGACTCCGATTGGTTGAGATTTCGGATCGTGACAAGAGTTGTCGTAGGCTACATATGATGACTTGACTAAATAGTTCAAATAATTCTGGGTGCAGCAAGAGATTGACTGAAACTGAGTGACTATGGAAACCCTTTTACTTTTCCTGTATCGCTTCGGTTCCCTTTTAGACGTATGTAGCTTAAGACAATATAAAGCCTAAGTAGGACTGGAATATCAGGCATTTAATAGTCGTAACTAATTGCTTTATTATGCCATCATAAAGTTAAAGAGGGTCCGTAACGAATTCAATGGAAATGGAAATAATGTCTCATTCCATTTAGGCACGGGGGATAACATATCCGAATTACAATACAAGTAATGTTACGCTAAACGTAATAGAATAATTTGTCCGAATGGTAATAAGAAAGTGTTCCATTTTCACTAAATATGGAACTTTAAGATCGTGACACTAGATATATATGTATATATAACTGACTTTTATACAATTCCCAAGAATATTAACAAGACAATAAAGTAAAGAAATTAACTGACTTTTATACAATTCACAAGGACTGGTTGTACAAATCATGAACTTCTAAGAATAGAGTTTACAAAACTGAAACGAAATAATACATCGTCTGTTTGAAAAGTACATAAACCGAGTTTATTAGATCTAAAGCTACCACGAACAAGGGGCAACTTCAACCGGAACGCATGTACATCTTCAATCCAGCTACCATCGAACGCAACAACATCAGCAGCCAGCATCTGCACGTAAGGTGCAGAAGTGTAGTATAAGTACAACTGACGCCATGTACTCAGTAAGTAAAAGACCTAACCTTAGGTTGAAAGTAGTGACGAGCTAATACAAGGTAGGGTTCAATGCCAAGATCTCACAACAGTTCACAATAGCATAAGACAAGTATATAAGAGGTATTCCAGAAGTAAAATGCTCAGTGGCGTTCACAGTTTCAGAAAATAGTCATTTTTATCAAGTATCTCAGTGAAAACCCAAATCTCTTACCGAAAATGCCAAAAATATGAGTAAGTTTGAAAGCTGTAATTTTTCAAATATCCTTTCCACAATAAATAAAAAATGTTTCATTTTCTTTCCAGATAACAAGTATAAAATACCTCTCTACGCCCACATATAAATGTGTATGACAAGTCATGAATGACGTGATACCGTATAGTACGAGGAAAGAAATGCATCTCTATGCATGTATGTCATGTATGCATGCATATGCCATGTACCTCAGAGATGAATCATGTACTCACGTTCTCAGAGTACTCAATCTCACTGTCTCGCATCCTCTCTCGCTATGCTCAATGCTCAGCACACTCAATCACTCAACACTGTATAATAACCGCAGGTGCGTGCAGTCCGATCCATATATATATATATATATATAGACGATTGTGCTCACTAGGGGTGTACAGACTCCAAAGGGGATCCTTCAGCCCAAGCGCTATATTGTTGCGGCGTGCAGCCCGATCCAATACTGTTGCGGCGTGCAGCCCGATCCAATACTGTTGCGGCGTGCAACCCGATCAAATACTGATGCGGCATGCAGCCCGATCCAATAAAATATAATCAATATATCGTTGCGGCATGCAGCCCGACCCATAAGGTAAATATGATATGTTGCAGCATGCAGCCCGATTCCAAAATGCCACTCTCGCAGGCCCTCGGCCTCACTCAGTCATCACTCTCTCCAGTCTCGCGCACGGGCTCATAATGTCATGAACACTAGCCCGACAACAATGATATGATGTATTAATAACAACAACTGAGACTGAGCTATGATATGAATGCATGAATATGATTGAGTACGAAATATCAATAAAATCAGTGAGATGACAGCAATAAACGACCATTGTGGGTCCTAACAACATCAGCATAAAGCCTAAACATGATATTTAGCATGATTGACAGCTCAATTACTCTATCGCATGGTGAAAACACAATTATCAACAAACTAGGGTCACTATATAGTGCCATGGAAGCAAGAATGTCCCAATTCACATGGTGCACGCCCACACGCTCGTGACCTAGCATGTGTGTCACCTCAATACCAATCACATAACACGTATTGCGGTGTTTCATACCCTCAGCACTAAGTTAAGAAGAGTTACTTACCTCGAACAAGCCAATACCAAGTCGAGCAAGCCAAGCAATGCTCCAAAGATGCCATCACGCGCGTAGAAACCTCCGAACGACTCAAAACTAACCAAAAATAGCTCAAATACATCAAATACAGCTCAAGGAAACAATTCCAAATGATAAAGATCGAATCCTTAATCAAAACCCAAAACCGACCCAAAATCACACCCGGGCCCACGTCTCGAAACCTGACAAAACTCATAAAATCTTACAACCCATTCGATTACAAATCCAACCATACTTTTCACTCAATTCCGACTCCAAATCATGTTCAAAATTCAATAATTCATATTGTGAAACTTTAAGCCAAATCCCCCAATTTTCCTCTTTAAATTCATCAATCAATTGCTAAAAACGAAGATAGATTCGTGGAATAAGATCAAAACTAAGTGTAGAACACTTACCTCAATCCTTGTGATGAAAACCGATCCATAAATCGCCTCAATTCGACCTTGCAAATGTAAAAATGAATCAAAAATAGTGAACCCTTGTATTTATCATTTTGCCCAGCACTTCCGCACATGCGAGACAGCGTCGCTTTTGCGACATAACCTTCATTTATGCGGAATCAATTGAGGACTCGACCCTCGCACCTGCGGACAACATACCCACTTCTGCGACATCGCAGGTGTGAGCCACCATCCGCACCTGCAAAATCCCTTGCTCCAGCGCTCCATCTCCTCGCACCTGCGCATCCGCATATGCGCCCAAATCTACGCTTCTGCGATCTTCCTCACCCAGCACTATTTCTCTCCTGCTACCCCTTTGTCTCTTCTGCAACCATCGCACCTAAGCAAACTAGTCGCAGGTGCGGTCACACCAGAACCAGCAATAGCAACATTGAATAAAATGATCTGAAATCAATCTGAAACATGCCCGAGCCCCTGGGACCCCATTCGAACATACCGACAAGTTCCATAATACAATATAGACCTACTCGAGGCCTCAGAACACACATAACAACAAATGATGAATCACCCCCCAATTCGAAATCTATGAACTTTGAACTTTTAATTTCCAAAACTTGCGCCCAAACATATCAAATCATCCCGGAATGAACCCAAATTTTGCACACCAGTCCCAAATGAAATGAAGAAGTTATTCCAATTCTCGAAACCACAATCTGAGTTCAATATCCTCAAAATCAACTTTTGGTCAAACTTATGAACTTTCCAAATTTTCAAATTTCCAATTTTGCCAACTTGTGCCGAAACCTTCTAGAAACATCCAAATGCAAATCTGAGCATACACCCGAGTCCAAAATCATCTTCCGAACCTAACGGAACCATCAAAACTCCATTCCGTGATCAAATTCACAAAAGTCAAACTTGGTCAACTCTTTCGACTTAAAGATTCAACAATGAACTCATTCTTCCAAACCGATTCCGAATAACCTGAAAACCAAAACCGACGATTCACATAAGCCGTAATACATCATATGGAGCTACTCATGCCCGTAAACTACCGAGCGAAGTGTGAATTCTCAAAATGACATGTCGAGTCGTTACAACATGCATGTATACCTTGAAGTCTCCACAACCACACTGATAATCAACTCGCTATCACCCCAACTCGCTCTGAGGTACCTGGATCTGCACAAAAATATGTTGTAGTATGAGTACACCAACAATCGGTACTCGGTAAGAATCAAGACTAGTCTCGTTGGAGTAGTGATGAGGTTCAAATCAAGCCACATACTAATCAAATAACCTATGAAAAAATATCATGAACCGACGAAAGAATAATAACATAAAGCAATAAAGACAGAAATCTCATCAGATTAAGCGGTAACCAATTAGTACAAATAAAGGTCTCATTCTGACATTAATTATCAAATAGAATCACACACACGACACCTTGAGCCCACTCTATCAATCACTCTCGCACGTCAGGAAAGACCGCGTGCCATAATATTTACCACAATCGCACGACAAAGACCTCGTGCCACAATATTTACCACAACGTACGGCAAAGACCTCATGCCATAATGTATATCACAATTGCACAGTCATGACCTCGAACCACAATATTTACTTTACCCGAGACAGTTATCAATAACACATTCAAGAGATATCTATCAAGAATCAAATAAAGTAATGCATGATAACAACTTCCTTTTTATTTCGTTTCGTTATATCACCAACAACTCAACAGAATATGAGATAATAACTCTACGTAGGTGAATTTACCTTGGCAGCCAAATTGTCAAGTAAAAGACAAAGATACAGATTAACACATTGGAAACAATGCAACAAAGCACGTAGAAATGCATAACACGCACAAGAAGTCATACCACCACACAAACCTCATCAGGAAAACGCCCCCAGGCCATCCTATGTTATCCCATGTAGCCTCCTTGTCTCACCGCGTGCGCAATAATAAAGTAAATAACCGCATTGTCTCGCCACATGCTCATCAACAATTATCCCACCTTATCTCGCCACATGCATATGTATGTGTGTGTGTGTGTGTATATATATATATATATATATATATATAGAGAGAGAGAGAGAGAGAGAGAGTCGGCCTTATCTCGCTACATGTGAATATCAATAATAATATTAGCACAACAAAAACCTCATGCAAACACCCGAACAATCCGCCCAACAAGTTCATATGTGCCAATATCATAACAACGCAACATGACAACAATTGTCATCAATATATAAACTCACAATCTGCCAACGCAGTGCACAAGGAAAAATCAGTAAGGAAATGCGGATGGGTGTTCGACATATAAGCATGAAAGCTAACTCAAATTAGTAAGAATCTCACAAACTCCCAACTTGACCAAATGGGGAATTAAAATTCTAAAACATGATTAAATTCCACCAAAGTGAAATAACGTAAAACAAAGACTTCTTAATCAAGACAAAGCGATAAAAGCAATCTCGGGTCAAATTCGGTCATAACCAACACATATACGCCTGTGTACACACTCATCATCGTATGTACACGTCGATTACATAATACAAATAATGAAATTAGACCAAATCCTAAGGAAAAGTTTCCTCACACAAAGTTAGGCAAGGTACTTATCTCAAAAGCCCTCAATCAATACTCTAAAAATGCTTTTTCTCTAAAATTCTTCTTTGCTCAGCTAAATCTAACCAAAATCTACTTAATTACATCAAATGCAAGAGAAAGGAATTCCAATCAATAAAGTTAAGATCTTTACAAAATTCTCCAAAAGTCAACCCCGGTCAAACCCGAGTCGAATGGTAGATCTTGACTATTCATAGTCTCACGAGTCCAAATATATGTTTGATTTTCAAATACGAGTCCAATTCGACTTTCAAATCTTAAATTTTTGTTTCTCAAAACATAGTCAATATTCCCAAAATTTCTCTTAAAATCTCATAATTTAGATGTTAAATCTCATAAATAATCATTTTTTATAATCAAAATTGAGTTAAAATCACTTATCCAATGACTTTGTATGAAAATCGTCTCTAAAAATTGCCTCTCATCGGATCTAGGGCTTAAAAATGTGATAAAATGAAGCTAAGTCCCGAAATCTCATCCTTAATACCATCTGTAGATGTCGCATTTGCGACAGGAGATTCGCAAATACGACTCTATAAATGTGACACAGGCGTCGAAAAATCGAAGCTTTCCCCAGCCCTGAGACTCTCACAAATGCGACAACCGACCCGCAAATGCGAGCCCAGCAGGCTCGCAAATGTGAGAAATCAATCACAAAAGCGGCATGCTCCACCCCTAGCTCCCTATCACAAATGCGATCAGTGGTCCGCATATGCAAACCCAGCACCAGTTGCAAATACGAACTAAGTTCCGCAAATGCAAACACTGGTCCCCTGGCCCAATATCGCAAATGTTGTGGTCGCAAATGCGAGAACACAAAACTGAACCTTACTCAAACTCTCCAAAACGCGTCTGAAACTAATTCGAGCCCCCGGAGCTCCACAACAAACATCCACACAAGTCTAATAGCATCATACGAACTCACTAGTGTGGTTAAAATACCAAGATAACATCCAGAACCACGAATCGGATACTAAAACACATAAAAATTATAATGAAACTTAAGAACTTCTAAAAACACAACCAAGCTTCTGATTCCTATCAAACCAACTCGGAATGACGACAAACTTTGCAGACGAATTACAAATGACAAAATAGACCTATTCCAAGTCTCGAAACCAAAATCCTAACCTAGTAGCCACAAAGTACCATGGTCAAACTTAGAAAATTTCTAAGCTTTCAAATTGCCAACTTTCGCCGAAAAGTGCCAAATCAACCTAGGAGCCTCCGAGTTCAATTTCGGTCATACACCTAAGTCCAAAATCATCATCCGGCTCTAACGAAAACATCAAACTCCGAGCCAAGATCAAATACGTAAAAGGTCAAACTGGTCAACTCTTCCAACTTAAAGCTTCTAAAATAAGAATCATTCTTCCAAATTAATCTCGAATCGCCCGAAAATCGAAACCGAACATATACGTAAGTCATAATATATAGTATGAAGCTACTCAAGACCTTAAATCGCCGAACGGAATGCTAAAGCTCAAAACAATTGGTCGAGTCATTAGACAGTCATCTTAATAGACTTAAATGAAGTATATTATGGACACTACCGGATGGCTTTCTACTTTGATAAAGTGATTGCTATCATACTGTTAATATATATGAATTTTATTGGCTCGGCTAGTGATGACCTTAGCTCCCGAATGGATTGGCTAGTCACCTCATAATCTCCCTAATGTTTCAGTTTGAAGGATGACAACTTATATATTTCATTTAGACACTCGAACTAAGGCATCAGAACACATAATATTAGGGGTGGGCATTCGGTACTTTGGTTCGCTATTTAAAAATTTCGATTCGGTGTTTTGATATTCAGTTTATCAATTGTATATGTCAAATATCGTACCAAAATATTTCGATACTGTTTGATATTTTTTATTTTGATTTGGTATGATTTCGATTTAAACCAAATCTTCACTGTCTAGAGCTCCCAGCTGAAACATAATAGAGGATCATTCTGAACGATAATCAAAAGTAAAAGGATAAATTTTGACATTTTTCCTGGTATATTTTGACATTAACAATTCACTAAGTTCACGGTGGAACTCCTTTAAAATAAAAGGCAAATATAAAACGATTTGCTAACAACAATATGAATAATCCTAATAATACTCTTTTTGAAATTCTTCCAATAGTTGGAACATTTCAAAATTACAAATAGTAGTCATTATATGCAACAAGGACTCCATCAGTTTGGTCCTATCAAAGCATGCGTTCGACAGCATAATGGAATATTAAGACTTAAGAAGTTTCGGAATGTCAAAAAAAAAATTTAGCATACCATAAAACAGCGAGTCGTATTTTTAGAATTAGTCCCTTGAAAAACAACCAAATGTTGACTATAGTTCCTTCTGTTCGTGAAGAAAAATAACCACTGAAAACTTGTTTAAATGTCAATCTTTTGTATATGGAAAGATTGACCACTGGGCCTTTGCAATGAGTAGACAATTAGGTGACAACTTGAGAACTAAGAATTCTATTGACTTTGAAAAATGGGATTTTTTCTTTCCTATATCATATAGGAAACTTTATTACTAAATATATTCATTATTTGTTAATTACCCGCACTGTTAATACTATTTCTACAAATTTAATACAAATCGTCAATTAGCATATTTAATGGCAGCAATTTGCCCTTTTTCTGGGGCGAAAATC